>PVJX010006996.1:0-73739 GCA_004027295.1 Dolichotis patagonum
TCATTTTTCTATATGTCCTTGCTTTGAGCGGTGTTCCAATGCTTTCTCTGCATGTGTGGCAAATTACCTCTTGCACCCTCAGTTCCTGGAGGGGCAGTGGCTCCCCCACAGGCTCTTGGCTTCCTCACAGGGTCCTAACTCCCCTCTGTGGGCTCCTGGCTCCCTAAGTTGTAAGGTGAATGCTGGGCGTGGTCAACCTGGAGCCTGTGGAATCTCAGGCAGGCCAGGCCACCATACTTTGTGCCAGGCAGGTCTCCTGGAGGTTCCCTGCAAGTGAAGGGTGGGCCTATAGGTCCCAAAGAGTCTGGCCAAAATGCTGGTTTCTGCAAAGTTCCTGGTCCCAAACAGACCTGGCCAAGATGCCAGTCTCCGCAAAAGTCCCAATCCAAACAGCCCAGGCCTCTCTGCAGGTCCGGGAGGTTCCCGGTCCCAAAGACTCAGTCCGTGATGCTGGTCTCTGGGAGATTTCCTGTGGGTGAAGGGCGGTGCTGCATGCCCAAACAGACCTGGCCCAGATGCCAGTCTCCAGGAAGTTCCCTGAATATGAAGGGTGGGCCTACCAGTCCCAAACAGTCAGGCCCAGATGCCAATCTCCACAGACTTTCAATCCAAACAGCCCAGGCGACACTGCGGGTCTGGGAGGTTCCCAGTCCCAAAGAGTCAGGCCGTGATGCTGGTCTCTGGGAGATTTCCTGCGGGTGAAGGGCGGGGCTGCAGGCCCAAACAGACCTGGCCCAGATGCCAGTCTCCGGGCTAAACTAGAGTACTCTAAAGTACAGAAAACCACTCTTATCTTCAGTGGTATTTAATTTTAAAACTAAACATTATACAAAGTTCATACATAATCTTCCCTTGTGGTTTATTTAGTCTTTACACAGTGTGTCAAAATTAAAGAACAGAAATAAGGCTCAACACAATTCAAATTTCCTTAGAATCATGCAGGTGAACAATCTGACAGGTTGAAACTGTGTGTTTAGGTTCCCCTGTGGCCAGGTTCTCCTGTGAAATCCCTCCCACTGAGCCGTCTTCTGCACACACTCAGGCTTAGTGACTAAGTGAGAGGACGCACCTTGGTGAGGTGCTCTTTCCATTGAGATGCTCAGTTGGTAGTAACGCATGTCAGTTAATGCACTTCTGGGGCTTCCATCTCTATTTCTCTGTTTATGTAACATGTGTCAAGAAGATCTTATTCTAGCACAATCCACCCTCTACTTTTTTTCTGGAAGAATTTTGTTGACATTGTGTGACATAGCAATTTCCATGGGGAATGTGTAAGAGACATAGAATTGACAATTTGGCACTGTTTTGATACTTTTAGGGTAGTTATGATAAAACGGTCTTCATTACCAATGTCTTATAAATTACGTCAAAAAGGATCACCAGAATGCCTATATGTTTAGAGTTTGGGCCTGTGAAGTGCAACTACTAGAGGGAACATTGGCACTGATCTCCTCACTAAGTGCTTCAATTGCATGTTTACTAGGTGACGCACTGTTAGAGGAAAGAAGTCACCAGGCACATGCCTACACGTGCACCTCTTGTTTGGCTATTTCATTCACAGATGTTTTTCCTGATGCAGCTTTACTGTATCAGGGTCTTCTCATTGGGTCAAATTGACTATGGACTGAAAACCCTGGAAACTGAGTCAAAATAAACATGTTCTATAGCAAGTTTTATTTTTCACAGACTAACTTATCAGGTTGTTACAACACTTGAGTGGACATGTTATTCAAGCTACATAAGGTCACTTTTGAGAAAACTTACAAGTTTTTACTATGAAACATAATGTTCCTATTTCTCACATACTTTCTTTTAACCTCATAATGAGCTAAATATAAACTTTAATCTCTCTTATTTAGAAAAAAAACTTTCAAAGCCTCAGTCATAATTTTCCTATGGATACATAATTTTATTGGAATATCTATGGAGGAGGGAAATCTTTGACATTTCCATAGTATATCTCTGCCATTTCTTAGAAGTTTTATCTCCACAGTGAAAATATTCACCATGGCATGGGAGAATCAGACCTTCAACTTTGACTTCATCCTGCTGGGAATCTTCAATCACAGCCTCACCCACACCTTCCTCTTCACACTGGTTCTGGCCATCTTCACAGTGGCCTGTGTGGGGAACACGGCCATGGTTCTGCTCATCTACCTGGACGCCCAGCTGCACACACCCATGTACTTCCTCCTCAGCCAGCTCTCCCTCATGGACCTCATGCTCATCTGCACCACTGTGCCCAAGATGGCCATCAACTTCCTGTCTGGCAGGAAGTCCATCTCTCTGGCAGGCTGTGGGACCCAGATCTTCTCCTATGTGTCCCTGCTTGGAGCTGAGTGTTTCCTGCTGGCTGCGATGGCCTATGACCGCTATGCTGCCATTTGCCAGCCTCTAAGGTACCCAGTCCTCATGAGCCAGAAAATCTATGCCTTCATAGCAGCTTCCTCCTGGATTCTTGGCTCCATTGATGGTGTAATAGAAGTGGCAGTTGCACTGACCTTCTCTTATTGTGGGTCCCTGGAAATACCTCACTTTTTCTGTGATGTCCCTGCCTTGCTCACACTCTCATGCACTGACACCAAGACATTTGAAAGAATGATATTTCTCTGCTGTGTAATTATGCTTGTCTTCCCCATAGCAATCATCATTGCTTCCTACACTCGTGTTATTCTTGCTGTCATCCACATGGGATCCAGGCAGAGTCGCCACAAAGCTTTTGCCACCTGCTCCTCCCACCTCATGGTGGTGGGCATGTACTATGGAGCAGCGATGTTCATCTACATGAGGCCCACGTCTCAGCGGAACCCAACCAGGGACAAGATGGTGTCTGCCTTCTACACCATCCTCACACCCATGCTGAATCCCCTCATCTACAGCCTGCACAACAGAGAGGTCAGCAGAGCCTTCGTGAAGGTGTTAGGGAAGGGAAAGTCTGCAGAATAAATGGCCTAATTATCATTGCTACAGAATCTGCTTACTGATTAAATTTGAGTATTTGATCAATAAAATTCAAAACTCAAAATATTCTGATATTCATAACAAAAGAGAAATAGTATACACAAAAAGGTTTACAATTAAAATACTTTATGCTACAATTATCAATACATAATTTTCGCCACAGAAAGTGCAGTAGTGTATACCCCCCAAAATAAAACTTAAACATGAGGTATTTGCCCCTATAATACCTCATTCTCTGCTGTGCTTTTAATGTACAGCAATTTAACATTTTCCAGCCAATAGTATTGATTAGTATAACTTTACACATGAAAATGGTCAACTCCTAGAAAAGAAAATGAGCTAATTATATGGGATGTTATATAACTGCTTATAAGGTCATTATTATTGCTTATGAATTTGAACTTTTCCTGCAAGAGACAATTTGCTTCTCGATGACCTTGTTCATTTATTTGCACGTATTTCCTTTTGCAATGCCCATTGATCTTTCACACGTGCATAACAAACAAGTGAACATAAACCTAAATCTAGAAATTGCATCCCTCGCTATTCTCATCCTTATTAGGGTCAGACACACAAATTACTTGGAATGTGATATAGAACATTAAATTTTCTGAAGTCTGGAAAGCTTTCTATGCGTTGATTATGTAATATGAGTAACTGTCTACAAACTGTCTACAATATGAGTAACATTTCTGTGAACCTAAATCTCTTCTAAAGTCCTTATGTTTTACAGATTATGACAGAAATAAGAATACAATAAAGAAACAATGTATAATCATTCAAGTAGAATTGAAAGACTGCTTTTCCATCTTACAATCACATGTATGGTTTATCATGAAATTCCAGAATAGTAAGAGAATATATATTCACATAAAATCTCCACACATGAATATCTCTAATTAGTTCATGCAGTTTTAACACAAGGACTTTAACAGAAAGAACACTTGGTTCCTAGATGCTACAGTCAGTAACAATAAGGACAAAAATGTAATCAGCTGTCATTCCATTGAATTAAGACAACCACATATTAACAGGTTAAAAAGATACAGAAAAAATCAGACTGTGAATAGTTTTTGACCCCACTGCAAAGACATTATTATGAATAAATTCTGAATATTTCCTAGAATGGTTCAGTTCATGAAACTGACTCTGAAATATTTGAAAATGTACAAAATTTTATACATATAACACTAAAGTCACTTATCATAATACAAAAATGGATGTTTCTGTACACCTGTATATATTCATATTGTGCAGAGATTGAAGAATGCTAAATAAATTCCTAAGAGCCAGTCACTTCCAGGTTACACTCTAAAGCTGGCAACTTTGGAGATATAAATTGCACACAAAAAAATTGAAAAACATTGTTTCCACCCTCAATAAACAGGTAACAATTATGTCCTGACCGTCTTTGTATTACCACCACAAAATGCCAAAGACTGGGGAGTTCATTATCTGAAGAAGTTAATTTCTCATGGTGGTGGCTGCGAGTCCAGGCCAAGTGCCCAGAAGCTAGGAGTCTCGTGTCAGCTGGGTCTCTGCTTTCACAGTGGTAGCCCGTGTGCTCTCCAGAGGACTGGAATACCCCATCCTCTGAGAGCAGGAAGAACAAAAGGGCCCCTTTCATCCTGGAGCCCTGTTATGGAGGTGTCATTCTATGGCTGAGGGCATGCCTTGTGACTTAGTGACCAAGCGCCCAAAGGCCACATGCATTAGAGTTGTTTCAGCAGAAAACCTAAATAAGGCACCAATACTTAAACAACTGGAAATAGTCATTGAGTTGTAGGCAAGTAAGATCCCAGGACTCGTGCAATTGAGTAGAAAACTAAAATATGGTGAAAGAGGAGCCCATGGGGCTCTTGAGTAAATCCTCCAGTTCTCCTTGTCTATTGCTGCACACCAACCCTGCCCAGAACTCTTAGGTGCCTTAATAGTAGGGAAATCTTTTTACCTCTCATTTTCCTTGTTCAGAACTGGGGATCAAAGCCAGAACTTTGTCCAGGATCGCCTTTTCTTTAGGGGTTGGGGCACAGTCTCAGCAAGTCACTAAGTTCCTGGGCTGGAGCTGAGGTGAGTCCCTCCTGCAGTGGTGACTTTGGGAAGTGTAAATGTGGAGGGTGCTCCTTCCGAGGGCTGAGCACAGAGCTGATTGAGTATATTTTGACAGGTCCTTGAATGGGAGGATTCTGATGGAGCTGGAATCTATATTCCTTCTTTTTCTGTCTTTCCAGTCAGTTTATGTGTTATTTTGTTTCTCCTCTCACAGTCAACAGTTGAGGGAAGGAATCCTTTAATAATGGTATGCTTAAAAGATTCAAAATCAAGTCTGCCCCCCAAATGGTATATTTATGAACTGGCTTTGTAAACTTCAGCATATTGTTTCTGCCATGTTTTATTGGTCCAAATAATTTCCTCAAAGTAAGTCTGTCTATGTATCATGTATCTATCATATATCTATATATCAATATATCTATATATCTATATATCTATATATCTATGTATCTATATATCTATATATCTATGTATCTATATCTGTATAATTCCTCTAGTCTCTGGCTATCATCTCTATGTCAACTTGTAGCTAATTTTTATAAATCTTTCTTGGTGAAAACATCATAAAACACAAAGAAATCTCTGGAATGCTATTGGTATTTTCAACCCTAGTATACAATGACATAATGTTTGAAAAAAGAGGAATTAACATTTAAAGCGCAAAAATACTATTACCAGATGCAAGAAAAGCTCAACCATCACATCAGGAAAAACAAACTTGAATTACACCTGTACACAAGCCGTGTGTGAAAGGTATGCACAGACACTCGTTGCCTGAAGTGTTGTGTTGGCTGGTGTAAGACTCTCAGGAAACACAGGGGTCTTTTTCACTATACAGACTTCACAGTGTCAGTGTAGTATTACTGCAGTACATGAAGTTTATAGTCACCTTACGAAGTAAGTAGGTGTACGGAACACAGCACGCCCCTTTTTATAATCTTCTCCCCTTCTCACCCACCTACCTCTCTTCATCTCTAAATCCCACTTGTCCATTTTCATTCTTGTAATTATTACTATTAGCTTGTTTGTGATATTGAATGTTCACATTCATTGTGGATATTTGTTGCCTGTGCAGAGCACATCTTATTCTGGCTGAACTCTAAGCATTTCAGAATGCAGTGTCCCCTCCATCTTATTTCTGTAGGTCTTCAACAAGATGCACTCTGCAAGGCAGCTGACAGCAGTTAAATTTCCAGGTTAAACCCTAGGGCTGGGATGTTCATATACATGAGACCCACCTCTGAGCAGTCCCCAACCAGGGACAAGATGGTGTCTGCCTTCTACACCATCCTCACACCCATGCTGAATCCCTTCATCTACAGCCTACACAACAGAGAGATCAGCAGAGCCTTCGTGAGGGTGTTAGGGAAGGGAAAGTCTACAACATGAGATGAACAATTAACTTCAAGTTTTATCCTTTAATACACCTTATGCTTCACTTTATACACATCACTAATTAACTCTAGCGTTTAGTACCTTCAGATGTTTATACCAACCATATAAAATTAAGAAAGTTAAAAACTACATCTGCATCTATTTGATTACATATTTATTGTTGCTCAATCACAATCATGTTATAAGTAAATGTTTGAAGTAATAAAATATCATTTTAATACTATGAAAGGTATTTTCCCATGTTACTAATTCATAGTTTGATTGTATAAATAAAACATTTTTTCAATACATTAGCCTTAAATTTGACCAAGATATGTGCATATGAAGTCCAATATAACTTATTTTGTTAACATTAACAACCTATCATTAACCTATGGATAGAATTTTAAATCATTATGAAGATAAGTGTAAGTTCACATGGAGAAAATAAAAGTGCACATTTCAGACAGAGGAATAGTGTGCATGTTTCATAATAAACACTGTCCTTCCAGGCACTGAAGAATTCAAAATCTCTCATTTATTTTCTTCTTTTCCCATCATTAATATTATACACAGAGACAGAAATATTAATAAGAATCCACTGAGGGCAAAATTGTAAACCTATAGATATTTTAATGTGTGTGTGTGCTGAATGGACTGTAACTGTAGTAAGTAAACATTTTCAAATTAACTGCTTAGTTGGAGAACTGAGAAGTCCATGCTTTCTGTAATTTGTATATTTCCCTAAATTTTGTTTATATAGAACTTTCTATAGCT
Source organism: Dolichotis patagonum (assembly GCA_004027295.1). NCBI lineage: Eukaryota > Metazoa > Chordata > Mammalia > Rodentia > Caviidae > Dolichotis > Dolichotis patagonum. Next base: position 7,165 of record PVJX010006996.1, read on the forward strand.
GTGTTATGGCATGCACATGAGACCAAATGCAATTAACTTACATTTTCTGAGGAAAAGTCTATACTCTTAAGTATATACTGTCCCACTTAAACTCCTGCTATGATGTTAGTTTTCTTTTTCTGCATTAACAACTACCACAGATTTAGCCTTCTCATTGTGAACGTTAATGTTTTCACCATTGAATGAGTCAACGCACTGACCTGGTTCAGCTTGGTCCTCCATGCAGGGTCTCAGAGCTTGCTATCCAGGTCTTGGCGGCGGCTGCCTTTCTACATGCAGCTCCAGGATGTCTTCTATACTCCAGCGGTTGGTGCTGGAATAATTTTTTTTAAAGCCGAATGAATGTTGGAAAAATGGAGCATTTCTCTGACTTTCATGAATTCCTCTGTTTTCCTTAAGCCCTGGCCACTCTTTAAATCCAGCCAAATCAGGGAATCTCTCACTTTGGATGGCTTAATGTCAACAAAGGTGAATGGCAACTTCTGAAAAGTCACTACATCCTTGGAAAACTCTGAACCTTGCTCATGGAAGTAGCACTACAGAGTTCAGATCATGGGGAAACTGTTTAATATTCTTCCTCTCAGGTATATCAAATACTTTACAGACCAGAACAGTGAAACACTTCAGGGAGACTGCCACACACATTTGCTTCTGAGTTTCTGCTAGTACATCTGTGATATTCCAAAAACTGACTGGATTGCCTCAACTAAAAATGTCTTAATATCTTTTACATTTCTTTTTAATGTGGTAGCACACAATTTAAAGTTCACTACTCTCCTCTAGTTGGTTTATAATTCTATTTGCTATAAAATTTGCCCTCAAAACAGTGAATAAGAAAGCTTGCAGAACTGATGACTCAGATATTTCTCTTTTTTTAAATCTTAAAAAGAAAACAAAAAAAATAAAAACTATAATACATAATTTCAAAATAGAGTAATAGGAAGTTAACACTATCTATTATTTGCATATTGTTATCTTCAAACAGTTGTTCAGTTTACAAGATTTAGACATTAAAAATGATCAAACAATAAAATAATGAAAGCACAAACTGTTGTTTTTGATGAACTAACAGAGATTAGTAGTATCGTTATCTATCTTGTATGTATAATACACATTAAAAGTGCACCAACATTCCATTTCACTCCACTCTCACTCACTCTGGTTTATTTATAAGAAATAAACCAATAACAGATGTTGGTGGGGTGATATCGATAAAGAAATCCTTTTCCACTGTTGGTGAGAGTGCAGACTGGTAAAACCACAGGAGAAGTCAGTGTGGAGATTCCTCAAAAGACTAGTATTGGAGGTTCCATTCAATCCACCTATTCCCTTTCTGATATTTTCGCAGAAGAATTGAATACATCATGCCATAGCAATTTATATACACCCATGCTTATAACAGCACAACTTGTAATAACTACACCTTGGAAACAACCCAAATCACATTAATCGTGGAATGGATAAAAAAGTTGTGATGCTTTTATATAACGGAGTATTACTCAGCTATAAAGAAGAATGAACTTGGGAATTTTATAAGTAAATGGATGCAACTTGAGACCATACCCATAAGTGAAATCAATCGGACTCAGTATAAATATTGCATTGTCTCCCTGGTGTAAAAAAATACTGAAAGAGTAAGACCCAAAATTTACAATAGATATTGTGAAAATGAAAGGGAAACAAAGTGCTCAATACATTCTGGGATGGCTTGTACTCTCCATTTTTTAGTTCGACAAGATCATGAAACAAGAGGTTCCCCTCTGTGCTTCTCTGCACTAGCAAATACAGTAAAAACCAATGTCTGAGTTCAATAAAGCAATGTTCACAACGCTTTTTTAAACTTTAGTAAATACACACCTACCCATGAACACATGTTATTCATCTGGTTGTTTTAAAGTATTTTGTAGAAATTCAGCTCCATTATAGGTAAATAGATGTCTCTGCATTTGGATCAAAAAAAGATAAATATCCTGAGAAATTGACAAAAATAAATTAAATATATATTGTTCTATTAAAATTATTACTACTTAGGAAATAGTGAAAGTGTCCATTTATAATCACTAACATTGATAAATATGATGGTAGTTGCATATATAAAAATGAATGAAAGTTGCAAGCAATATAGCCTAAACATTTTATATGGTATTTAAAATGTAGTTATCAGAAATACCACATCTTTTATTGATATTTAGAGTAAAAAATATGCTGCGTATATACAAACAAAATGAATGCCACAAATACTTTTAATATAATGGATAGTGAGAAAAATGTTGTAATCACATCTTTGAACCTTTTAAATAATGTGTAAAAATTTTACAAGATTATTTGTGAATAAGTAATACAAAAGAGGATAGGATAGAAGAAGAGATAGAAGGAACAATGTAAAATAAAACAAACATGCAGTCATCATAAATTTTAAATTATTGGTTTTTGTATTAACATTTTTAAAATGTACAAATTTAATGAAGTAAAATTAAAACCCAATCAAGAAATAATTTTATGGCAAGGCAAGAAGTATCACAATGCCTGAGCTGAAATTATACTACAAAGCTACTGTAATAAAATCAACATGTTACTGGCCTAAGGATCAATGAAAAAAAAAACAGAACTGAGGATCAGTGAAACAGAATAGAAAATGCAGATAAAACTACAGACACACTCAGTCACACTGTCTCTCAGAAAGGGGCCAAACGTGTTTGGTGGAAGAAAAACAGCATCTTTAATAAATGGTGCTGGAAAAATGGGCTTTCCATATACCAAAGACTTAAGCTAGATAAATGTCACCATGCACTGTAAACTAACATCAAAATGATCAAAGATCTAAATATTAAAACAGAAACACTAAATCTTCTTGAAGACAAAGCAGGTAGAAATAGATATAGATATAGGGGTAGGCAGAGAATTCATGAAGAAAACCCAAACTGCATGGGAAATACTTGAAAGTATGAGCAAATGGGATCTCATCTTGTTAAACATTTTCTGCACATCAAAAAAAATCAACAAAGGGAAAAGAAAACTCGTGAATTGGTAAAAATTAGGCAACTGTCCCTAAGACAAAGGACTTCTATCTATAACCTATAAAGAATTTAAAAAAATCAGACAAAATTCAAATACTGAATCAAAAATGGACAAACACACACTTCTCAGATGAAGAAGTACAAATGGCAAGCAAATATATGAAAAGATATTTAGCATCATTGGTCATTTGAGAAACACAAAACAATACTGTGATTCCATCTGACTATGGAAAGAATGTCTATCATCAAAATAGCAACCAATATCAAAGGCTGGAGGGTTTGTGGGGATAAAGGAACCCTTGTCCACTGCTGGTGGGAGTGTAAATTGGTGCAACCACCATAGAAATCAGTATGGAGAGTACCAAAAAACTAAAATTAGAGGTTCCATTCAACCCAGCTATTCCTTTTGTGCTTATCTTTGCAGAAGAATTAAAAACGTGCCACAGCAACATATGTGAATGCATGTTTATAGCAGCATAATTTGTAACAGCTAAATTTTGGAAAAAACTCAAATGCCCATCAACTGAGAAATAGAAAAAAAAAGATGTGGTATTTTTAGACAATAAAGTATTACTGAGATATAAAGATGGATAAATTTCAGGCTTTTATAGGTAAATGGATGAGACTATACTAATAAGCAATAAATCAGACTTGCATGTGTAAACATCATATTGTCTCCCTAGTGTAAGAAACTGAAAGAGTAAATAAGCTCCAAAGTATACAACAGATAATGTGAAAGAATAAAATACTGCTCAAAGGGAAAGATCAACTGGGATGGGGAAAAGGAGAAAAGAAGGAAGGTTAAAAAATACACACACACACACACACACAGACAAAGATAGCAGAGACAACTGTACAACAAATTCCAGTATTTCACGGAAAGCAACAGTTACTGCTTATATTGTTCAATCAGTTTGGCATGCCTATATCTAGTACTCTGAGCAACTATTTTGAAAATAGCAATACGCTATATGATAAACATTGTTAATTTCAAACCATCTGTTTTGAAATCCTATGTAGTTTTTGTTGTTTTTAAAATTCTTTAAAATAAAAGAATTAATTTTATGAACTATATTTCATATTTAATGAGCATAAGCATTTGTAAAATTGTAATATAGTAAAAGTAATTAAGAGTCAAAACATTTTTAAAGATTAATTACAATGGGTAGGCTAGAGTTGACCCTGGAAGAATCGGCAATGACAATGTATAAATAAGAAAACTGAAACCCATAGGTTTCATGGAAACCTGGGAACTGTCTGGAAACATAGGAACTGACTGAGAGGGAAACTGGCACAGATGATTGGTGGGCTTCAGTGTCATGAAAGAGGAAAGTCACAGGTTCACCTAGGCAAAAGCCCACTGGACGCGGCCACTGTGGTGGAAAGCAGCGCCAGCAGGGTTGAGGATTCCCGGTCTCTTCTCATTGCAATGAAAGGAGAGAATCACACCATGCACGAAGTGCATACTACAAAATCCGAGCTGCAATATGAGTATGTCTTTCAGGGTTCTGATTATTTTCTTAAGCGACAGCAGCAGTTCTAGAGAAATATAATAGCTGTGCCATATTGATCAAAATTTAATGTACTTTTAGAATATTCTCAGAGGTTCCAATAATCAATATAATTTTACAACCTTTTCATTCCATTCAAAGCAAATGTTTTCCTATTATCAACCACCAACTATCCTGCATTAATCTACATTCCATCTACAGAGATTTGAGTACTTTAGATATTTATTAAGGAGATTAGACTATATATCTAGCATTATGTGTTTTGTTTCTTTTTCTTAGCATGTTTTCCACATTAGCTATCTTATATGTATCAGATTTCAATCTTCACATTACATTACAATATTGCATTATATAGTATAAAATACATATTTTGTCCTTTCATTCATACATGCTGAGAATAATTTGTTTGGGACCATTTCTGTAATGAAAATTGTGTATGATATGTGTATACAGTTTGTATCTAATACATTTTCATAAAATTTTAGTTGGCTATCCATGAATGAAATTAATTTCTGGTGACCCTATATGCAACTTTTGGAAGAACTATCAAACACTTTGAAAATTAGATTATTTATTTTCTGTTTCTTTTTCTTTTATTGTTTCCTCTTGGCAATACAGGCAATATAGGATAGAAGTCCTCACTCTTGCTAAACAAGTGTTCTGCCCCTGAGTTAAAAGCTTAGTCCCTTAGTAATTTGGTGAATAGAAATACAAATAAAGAGTCAGGGAAAGGTACATAAATACATAAATGTGCATAAATGGTTACACAAGTACTATTTGAAGTAAGCACAAAATAAGTAGAAATAATCCAATTCAATGAATAAAGGGATGAAACCGGCACCATAGCCTTCGTGCACAACAGTGTATCACATTTGCGGGGCAAGGGTAAACACTGGGACCTGGTAGTTCATAAAGAAAACACGTTCATCTGTCATAGCTTGAGGCTGGCAAGTTCCAGATCATGATGCCAACCCATTCAACGCCTGGAGACAGCCGTCCTCAAATGTCCTAATAGGCGAATTTTCATCTCATTTCTGCATTAGTGTTTTGCAGTGATCAGACAAATTTATGCTCTTCAGTGCAGATTCTCCCTCCCATGAGTGCCCTCTTCCAGCCAGTCCCCAGGCCTCCTCCTGGCCCTCGAACTCAGTCCTAGGGCGAGCTCAGGCTTCCCTCCACAGAGGGCCCCTCTGCAGCCCTTGTAGGCTGCACCCACACTGCCCGCGCTTGGCCCATCTCGGGCCTGACTGGCTGCATGTGTGGGTGGAGAGTGGACCTAGATGGCCACCGAGGAGGACGCAGAGCACGGAAGGTGCAGAGACCTCGGGCTTGAGGGCGATGCCCCTGTTCCTCTTCCCACCTACGGGAAGCGTCCATGTGCACACTCGGGGGTCCGTGTCACCGCACTCCGAGGGGCACATGCCTACGTTCATACTTTACACCAGATGACCGAGGTGACTGGGTGACAAACACAGAGCTCGGGAACCGTTTCATACCACTCGCAGCCTTTAAACCCTCAGTCAGGCTCAGTACAGCTTCACAGACACTGCACGCGGTCCCCACATCAGTCTGCGCGGACTCTGGTCCTTCACGTCGGCGGGCAAGGCCTGTTGTTCCAGAATGTTCATTGCCCATCTTTTACTTCTCCCTCCCGTTCTCCTATTTTCTAACTTTTTTTTTCTGGAGAATTCCCATTACTTACAATCTGATACTGATGGGTTCTGCCCCTGGGAAGCGCTGCCAGGCTCAGAAAGGCATCGGCCCAACTTGGCGCTGGAGAAGCCTCCTTTCAACACTGATTTCCGCCTTCTTTCAAACCCGGAACTTGGACTCCCTGCTTTTTGCGCGTGGCCAATATTCTCCCAATCAGTTGTCAAAACGTCACTCTGCCCGCCCCTTCAAACTCCACCCCTTGTCAAACTGAATAAAACTCAGTGGTTTCTTTGCCTGCCTAGAGGGTACCTTGCACTATCTAGCTGCAATAGGGTTCTTTTCCTTTTCCCTTATTCCTTTTTCCTTTCTTTGCTCTTGCTTTTCTAGCGTGCTGAGGAAATCCTATCAGTATTCCCAATCCCAACCACTAGGTCTATTATCTTTTCCAGCTTCTCCTATATTTGTATTTTTTGTTCCACTTGCAGGCTCCTATCCGCATGATTTAGCTGTTAGACCACATTTTTACTGAATGTTCTTTTTGTAAGTTTAGTCAGATGCTTCCTCTCCGCTCTCACCTCTCTGAGCAGATTAACCGCAGCCCCTTGTGTAGAGCTGTGCTGCTTTTCTGCGCTCCTCGGTGCTCTACCTTCCCTCTCACCTGTGCTGCATTCTGGCTTTGGAGTCCTCTCTGTAGTAGGAGGTCCTTCCTGCAGCAGCAGGTCAGGTGATGCTATCCTTCTGTGAACGCGCTCTGCGTGGTGCATCAGGACCATGCCAGTCCACGTCTCAGGCACCGTGTGGGCTGTGCTGTGTCCAGGACCGGAGCGGGTGTGTGCCATGGGGGTCTGCATTGGGCTCCCTGCCACGGGGAGCAGGATTCGCACCTTCACCCAGGGCTGCACCGCTGCTTCCAGAGGTGAAGCCGCTCCAACTCAGCACCCCCTGCAGCCCATACCTAGCATGGTTCGGGTCAGGAAGGAGAAGCCTCCCAGACCCGAGGACTAAAACCTTTTCCTGCAGATGTTTGTCAAGCCCTGCTTCTTATTTTAATTTTCTACTTTTCTTCACTGATGTCTCTTTGCAGAAGAGAATGATTGCTTTCCTTGCAGGGAACTGGTACAGGTACACATTTCATTTGTTTCCATTTCCTTCCTTCCCCTCCCTTCCATCCGTTTCTGAGTTCCACAAGAACTGTCTGCCTCTCTCCTGTTGCCTTTTATTGTGCTATATATTCATCCTTTGGGTTTCTCATATAAGAGAAATGCTGTGATATTTAACCGTGAAAGCCTAATCTCTTTCACTTAGCATTATGGTCTCAAGATGGATCCATTTTCCTACAAATGATCTGAATCTATCCTTCTTTATGGCAGAGTAGTACTCCATGGTGCGTAAATACTGTATTTTCATTATCCATTCATCTGTTGGTGGAAAAATAGACCACTGCTGGGGATTTAGCTCAGCGGTTCAAGTGCTTGCTTGGTAAGCACAAGGTCATGAGTTCAATCCCCAGTACCAAAAAAAAAAAAAAAACCTTGCAAAGATTTAGCTTCTCTTAGTTGTTCTGCTATAAACATGGCTATTTATGTAATACCGTGTTTTTAATTCTTTTGGGAAAATACCAAAAAGGGGAACACCTGGGGAAAATGGAATTTTAATTTTTAACTTTCCTGTGTATAACTTAAGGCTACTGAGTCAAAAGCCAATTCCACCGTGATTTAACTTTCTCCTGAATTTCAACTACTGCCAGCTAAGCTTTCTGTGCATTTGAATCTAATGAATCAATACTGCAAGTTTTTAGTTTTTCACCTCCATAATTGCATTGTTTTGTCTTCTCATCCAACTTCTTGGCCCTTGGGTATTTAGGCTTTAAATGCAATGATTCCATTAGTGACTGAGAAACAATGATAGAACAGTTATGAAAAATTCTGAAAATTTATTCTTCTAATTTTACTTGGCGATTAACTTTGTTTTGTTTGTTTGTTGTTTTTTGGTACTGGGGATCAAACTCAGGACTAAGTGCTTGCAAGGCAGGCGCTTATGCTGCTGAGCTAAATCCCCAGCCCCCAGAGCTTAACTTTGAATAATAGTTGATACATGTTTAGAATTAAAGATTGTCCATTAGCACAAAAGTTTCCTTTCAGATTTCCTGTTAGAGCTATGGATTACATTGCACGTAGTTTGTTGTCCATCAGTTTAGAGATTTTCATTGAAACAATCAAACATTTTTACAACTGACTTTAAGTTTAGTGCCATTGCTGCCCTGGGCAGAATCTGTGATTGCAAATCTTTTAAATTCATCAAGGTTACGGCACAAGGCAAGTTTATCTTACCATGCATTCTGGTGCACACCTTAATCCTAGCACTCGGGGGCTGCAGCAGGATTTCTCTGAGTTCAAGACCACTCTGGTGAGTTCAAAGCCCACCTGACCTCCACAGCGCTGTATACAACATATGTCATTGTATTTGCATGGAGAATTCGGTCCATGCCTCTCTCCCAGCCTGAATGACAGTGACTTTCTGTATTTCTTTTAAACCAGAGTTATATTTAACTGTTTTGAGTCTTGCAGTAAGAGAAGTCCGCTAAAAAGTGCACAGCGCCTTCTGGAAGCACCAGGCTGGCTGTGTAAGGCACAGGAACAACCGTGACACCAGTGCCTGCACCAGGATCTGCACCCCATGTGCTCACCCTGGGTCTGCGGATGGTTCTGGGCGGCAGTGAGCACTCTAGAACAGTAATAGGACCGGTAAGGACTGACCCATTATTTAACAGAAAACACTTTAAAGTTGGAGAAAAACTAGAGTGAAGAACAAGAACTATTTCACAAGAGTGACTGGCATTAAGGAGAACAGAGCATACTGCAGTGGGGCTGCCGAGGAGGAGGAGAGAAATGGGGAGTAGGAGCCCCGCAGACCCCTGCAGCAGCTTCTGACCTGGCCTTGAACTGCACGTTAGTGCTGGTTCTCCTGAGGGATCTTTCCTGCCTGTCCAGAACCAAGATTTATTAACACCTTTTGCAGAAAAGAAAGTCGTACTCGTGTCTCAGTTTCTCTGAGAAGATACAAGCACCCGGGCCCATCTCTGGGAAACTTTCTCCATTTTAGCTCGAGAAATGCAAATTAAAACAACATTGAGATATCATCTCACACCAGAAAGAACAGCTGCCATCAAGAAATCAACTGATAACAAATGTTGGCGAGGTTGTGGGAGAAAAGGAACACCACTCCACTGTTGGTGGGAGTGTAGACAGGTGCGACCACCTTATAAATCAGTATGGAGAATTCTCAGAAGACTAGGACTGGAAGCCCCATTCAACCCAGCTATTCCCCTCCTGGGTATTTTCCCAGAAAAACTGAAAATATTGCATCACAGTGATACATGTGCACCCATGTTCATAGCAGTCCGGGAAGCAATGGCCACAGAAGAGCCTGAGTGTCCTATGTGCAGGGAGAAGGAAAAGAACCCATGAGTACTCAGGGTCCCTCTCTTACCATGTCTGGAAAGGCAGGTCTCACACTGCACATTTTCTTGAGAGCGTCTGTGACATCCTTGTTCCTAAGGCTGTAGATTAAGGGGTTCAACATGGGAGTGAGGACACCACCATGTCCTTCTCGGGGGTGTGGTAGGAGCTGGGGAGCACGTAGGTGTAGACGGCAGCACCAAAGAAGAGAAGGACCACAGTCATGTGGGAGGAGCAGGTGGCCAGCGCCTTCTTCCGGCCCTCTGCCGAGTTCATCCTGAGGACGGTGAGGAGGATGAAGGTGTAGGAACTCGAGATGACTGTCACAGGGATGAGGAGCATGAGGACACAGCACAGGTGCATGAGCGTCTCGTGGAGCGGGGTGTCTGAGCAGGAGAGCTTTGTCACTGCAGGGACTTCACAGAAGAAGTGATGGATCTCCCGGGACCCACAGAAGGGGAAGGCCATGGTCACAGGAGTCAGCATGATGCCACCAACTGACCCCAGGACCAGCAGGCAGATGCCAGGAGGAGACACGCTCTGTGGTTCATCAGGACGGGGTAACGCAGGGGGTGGCAGACGGCCATATGGCGGTCATAGGACATGGCACCTAGGAAGAAAAACTCTGAACCACCCAGTGTCCAGTAGAGGAACATCTGCATCCCACACTCAGGAGCAGAGATCTTGTTCTCACCAGGACCTGGTCCACGAGCATCTTGGGCACAGTGGTGGAAATGTACAGCATGTCCATGAGGGACAACTGGCTGATGAAAAAGTGCATGGGGGTGTGGAGGCAGGCGTCAGAGTGAATCAGAAGGGTCAGGAGTGCATTTCCAGACAAAGCCATCAGGAGGATCACAAAGATGGCCAGGCACAGCAGAGCTGGGTGTGTGGATTGACGGAAGAGTCCCACCAGGATGAAATCTACCCATCCGGTGTGGCTGGACTTCCAGGTGGTGTTATCCATGGGATTTCTCCTAGACTGGAAAGAAAAGGTTGGGCTTCATGAAATGTGACCCTCTGAAAAGACTGTTTAGTGTGTGTACATACATAAGCATGATTCCACTAACCAGAGGAAGTCCCAATGGCTGGTGGACATACATACATCACCTGTACCACTTAGTGATTGAGAATAAAGTTCCACACTTCAAGGTCATGAACTTCTTGATGACCCTTGGGTTTATCAACAAGTACCTAATATTTAGAAAATCACTGACTCTACTAACATAAACAGCAAATCATTGCAATTAAGAGAAATCAAATTCCTTAATCCTTGAATTTTCATTGTTATATTATGAAACAAATTCAATCATTGTTTTTAAGATTGAATTAGGTATTAAAATGAAAAGATGTATGCTCCATAAATAACATGTTTAAAGTAAATGAAATGTAATTGCATTAAATAAACACTAAACCGTTGAGCATTTGAAACACTCTACTCATGAGATCAGGCCAGTCTGAGTGAATCTGTGGCTGGGTGGAGTGATGCTCACATTCCCACATGCAGGGTGGGATCCTCACAGAGGATTGAACTCGGAGACTTGAAGGGCATGGAATGAGGGTCCCTGAAGAGGGCCAGACATCAGCCACAGCTGAAGCTGACCCCAGTCCCCTAGCTTCTGTCCACTCTACCTTAAAAAGCAAATATTTGACTTCAGGGTGAGGTGAGGCGAAGTGAGGAAGACAGTGAGACACAAATAAATAAACATACATGCTTTTGGTTAACATCTGCACTGAACGTTGTGCACAGGCAACCACAGAGAGGGTGGTCCCTGCTACCGTTCTGTGAGATGCATTGCTCCAGTTCTGCATCTCTCCACTCCCGCTATGTTCAGTACTTTGGTTCTCAAAGGACTGAGGCAAAGATCTGCACATAAGTAAATTGAGTGCACCATTCATCTCTAAAAGCTGATCCAGATGTGATGATTCTTCTGTTTTAATATGTTCGCTTATTTTATATAAATGTATAAATTTGTTTTATAAGTATATTTTTATGAGCCTGTGCATGTAAAGACATGTATGTGATGTGCATAAGTGTAAGATGGATTGAAGAAAGCTTCATAGAGAATTCCTTTTTCATCTAGTAGACAGATTTTCCTCCAAATTCATCTCCATAAAGCTCTTAACTTTTGTGTTGAATCTTGGAATGATAGTAACGAAATTTAGGGGAGTTACTGATGTTTACCAGACAAGACTGGTTGATATTATTATCGCTCTCGGTGTTACTGACTGCTGTAATACATTTTTCTCAGAAAAGGGAGAACGGGGGGGGGTTGAGCACTACTGAACTGTCCCTGCCACCAGCTGCTCCTCTGCTTGGTGCTCACCACCTGAGCCCAGGATAGACGATAAAACACACCAAGAGGACATTCCACTTGGCTGCACATAGGGAGGTCACTTAGTTTATTTGGGGAAAATATTATATAAATGAGACTTAAAACAGAATTTTAAATAGCTATATATAAATCAGAATGACTAACTGACATAAGATATATCTGGTCTTTCCAAAAAAAATCCACAAGGGCTTCTTCCCATGTTTTTTCTTGAATATACTAAATATCTTCAACTTTCTATTTCTAATATTGAAATATTAAATACCACAAATCCTTATCAATGGGAAAGGGGAAATATATCATCTTTCAGAAAAAACTTAGCAGAATTTAAGACATGTGATTGCTTTAAAAATTTACAGTTTTGAGCTATATTTTACAATCCTGTAATGATTCTAAAACTAACTTGAATATCCCACTCACCAATGGTACCATGTTCTGAGGTGATGATGCAGCAGATGATTCACTGATGCTCTAAGTATCTAAAATACCTGAGACACAGTGCAGAAGATGGATGAGATAGATGACATATATAGATAGATAGACAGATAGATAGATAGATAGATAGATACATAGATAGATAGATGATAGATAGATAGTAGATCACATAATTTCCTTTCTATTAAGTCCTACTGCTTGCAGATGGAGCCTGAGTTCTGTGGAAATTTTAAAACTCCCCAACAAACTCCAAAGCACACCTGGAGTGCCAATCTGTATCCATGCGGAGTGCATCAAGAACTGAAGCAGCGGGCAGCACAGGTGAGAGAGTTCAGGCACTGGGGGCTGAGGGAACAGAGTGGGTGCAGGAGGCAGGTCGGGCAAGGGGACTGTTGGGATGGTCGCTGCTGCTCCCTGTCCAGCAGAAGTCACGGTCATCATCCACCCACAAAAACCACCTGGACCCTGGACCAACCCGGGACACCATCGCTGTCACACATGGGGACCCGAGCTGCCTGATGCTTCTTCCTCTCTGTCCAACTTGTCGAGTTTCAAGCACGTGGCTTAGTGCATGTTTGACCTGGAAGCTCATTAATGCTGCTGCCAGGGGTCGCTGACCACTGCTGGAGGTTGAGATCTTCCTGGGAAGTGTACTCATGCTTTCCCACATTTCTTCTTGCTCAAGAGCCTGTCAGTAACTTATCTTATTTTCCCTCACAGATTTCAAATTCAGGTTCTCAGGGTATTTGCCTCACACTGCAAAACTAAATGGAGGGAAGATTGATGTGTAGCCCCAAGGTGAGACACCATGCATGTCACTTTCTCCACTCTCTTGGAAACACCATCCTTCCACTGTAGGTTGTAATCTGAGTCCAGTCCAAGCTCATGTCAGCTTCTCCAGAGAAATATAAATATAACTGAGACCAGAGTTTCTTTCATTGCTATAACCCTTGGCACCATCCCCTCTTGAAATGTAGTTGTCACTTTCTCTCTATAAAACTTCTGTCTCAGGAACAAATACATCAAAAGAACATCTAAATATAAAGAAGAAACTTGTATCAGTTTGTTCATAAATAACTGCAAACCAAGTGCTTATTTCTTAGTAAATAAATGTTATATGAAAGCTTTAAGAAGAAAGCACATTTTCTTTTCCCAGGAAAATAAATGATAGGGAAAAAGCTAAGAAATGTCATCAGGCACTAATGCAAAGTTTCAGCAGCAGATCAACGAGTCAAGAGCAGCAACTACCTTTCGTTCCTGCAGTGGTGTCAGCCTGGAGGTGAGCTCACCCTCTGCTGGCCCTGCAGGCTCACCCAGAACGAAGGACAGGTGTGGATGGGTTAAGTGTGCCCAGAACGCCGGAATGCTGACGTCACCCTGAGATTACTGCCTCATTACTGGGCTGGGTCAAAGTTTTCTGTGAAATCATCTGCGGACTTTGAAGAAGAAACCAACTAAGAGAACTGTGGAAGAAAGATATTCTTGTGCCACGGTTCTGGTTTTCTTTTCTCTTTTTTTTTTTTTTTTGTACCGGGGATTGAACTCATGACCTCACACTTGCCAGGTAGGTGCTTAAGCCGCTGAGCTAAATCCCCAGCCCCTGTTCTGGTTTTCTTCTTGAGTGCTTTTTAAAATTTTTCTTGTAAAATTCACCATCTTGAAGGCTTTGTGCTGTTATTTGTTTCTTCTTTGTAAGAGAACATCTTTGTTGTGTATGTTGTGTGCTGTAACTACTTTGAAGACAATAATGCACAGTGCACTGAATATTGTTATTCTCTTATTATTTTGCTATGAAATTTTGTTTTTTAAAAAGAATTTAAAAATAATCTCAACTATCCCTATTATCAGTAATAATCTATAAAATATAAGTCAATATTATAGAACTTCAGTCTTTTTATTTTATAGTCATTTCCAGAGATAATATTCCATACAGTATGAAGAAAATATACATGTATGCATACACACATATACATATGTATAATATATATATACATATATATGTATATATATATGTATAATATATATATACACAAACATACATGCAATATTTTAGGTATCCTCATTTTTCAGATACATAATCAAATTCTGAAATGAACTCAATCACTCTGTCAAACACATCACCATTGATTAGTAGTGTGGTTAGACTTATGTCGATGTCACATTTTTTATCCCTCCATCTCCTCCACTCTTCATTACTAATTGTACCTCAGTGTTAAATTGGATTATAATGTATTCCCTTTTTTACTTTAACTACTAATATGAAATTACAGAAAACTCTAAAACCAAACATCGATTCGATGAGAATTTAAACAGTCAAGGCTGAGTGCCAGGCAGAGTCACACTTTGAAAGCTGCACTGCTGAAGCTCACAGATAGCAGCCCCAGGACTGCTCACTCTCAGCAGCTGCTGCAGGATCCCATCCAGGAATCAGGAGAGAGGAGGAGCCAATGGGAAGTAGCAGGTCGAGGCTTGCGTGAGCCAGCAACCAAGTAAAACCCAGAGATCTCTGCATTTATTAAGACTGGCCCTGGAGCAAGCGCTGGGCAGGGGAACTTTGCCTCCAAACAGCACCAAGAGCAGAAGCACAACACATGACTGTGAGAGCTGACTGGGACTGGGCAGGACACAGGCTGGGGGAAAGCGTATCCGAGCTCTCCAGTGAACCAGGCAGGAGTGAGCATCCCAGCGTTCTCATCTGGTCAGGGAGCCATGCTAAACACCCACACTCTGGGGCTGCCTGGGCAGAATACGCAGGATGTGAAGCTGGCAGGACTGCGGTTGAGGCCGCCTGGGCCAGCTCCCTCTGCTTCCCTGCAGAAAACCCCCTTTCTGTTGCATCTCACACCACAGCAGGCACTCCTCCCCTGGGAAGCAGTGTCACTGTCCTAATAGCAAGCTTGGGCCAGGGAAAATGCTATGACACAGAAAAGCTACAGTAAGGGGGTTGGAGGAAGCCTTGTCCTGTATGGCTGGTAGGAAGCGGAGCTCCAGGCTGGGGAAGTTTTCAATCCACCAGAGCTCCTGAAAGTGTCTCCTGGCTACAGGCTCTGAATGGCTTACATCCCGAAACAGAGAAGTCCATCATTAAACCTGCGGGGTCTTCTAAGGCAACAATTCGTAGGGAAGGTAGGGAAACAGTGAATTTATTAGAATATTTTACAATTCAAACATCAGTGAGGTAAAATCTTTTTTCCTTTTTGTTTTGTTCCTGGGAGTTGAATGCAGCAGTTCTCCGTCACTGAGCCTCATCTCCTGTCTTTTTACTTTTATGTTTCAGACAAGGTTTTGCTAAGTTTTCCTAGGAAATATCCAAGTTTCAATCTGCCTGCCTCAGCCTCCCTCAGTGCTGCGATTCTAGGTATGCTCCACCACCTATGTCTTCAACATTCTCTTAAAAACAAAATCAGGAAATGAAAACTGACAAGAGTAGGAGAAATAAAATACAGACCAGTAAGGACCAGCAAACCCAAATGACATGTCTCTGAGGCAGTGAATAATCTTGCTAAATCTCTGATAAAATTGACCAAGAAATAAGAGAGAGAAGACACAAGCAACCAGTCTCTGTGATAGCAAGTGGGCAACACTGGACACCAGGGAGCGACAGGGCTCGCATCTGCTCCCAGCAACGGTCTCCCAGAGACGCCCCCCATGCTAGGGTTTAGTGCCCAGCGAGGCCATGCTCCGGAGTGGGTTCCCTGAGTGTGACTGCACCGCATTGACGGGTCCACCCACATTGGGTAGGAGGGGCCCGCCTGAGGGAGTAGCTCACTGTGATACCTGCAAAAACACAGGTACATAAAAACTGCGGTGATAAGCAGCAGTAACAGTGGGTTACAGGTGACTGTGTCCCTAAGACGATTGATCTGTGTGTCACATACCTCATTTGCCTGTGTTAGTGCGCAGGCAAGGAGTACAGGTATGAGCCGGAGTGCGGCCCAGACTGTGCCGCTCCCCACCCCCAGGACTCCTGTCCTTCTCCACTCCTGGGCTACCGTGGGCCACATTGCCTTCTCTCTGGGTCCAGCTTTCTGGGGCAGCTGCCTCGGAGCCAGTGGAACAGAGAGTGAAACCATGGGCCAAATCAACCATTCGTCTTCAAACTGTGCACATCGCGTGGCAGACTTCAGAGACAAAGGATGACTAGGAAAAACAATGTTTCCCAAATTGATATTAACTTGAGGAAATATCTGCACACTCTGTCAATAAATTCTACATAGAAAGCTAAAAAAGACAAAGGAAAAAAAACACCTGATTGTTTCTAGGGTACAATCAGTTTTACTGATTTTGAAATATATGCTACACGGACACATCTAAATGAAACCCATAATTCTCTATAATATGCACTAATAAGAAAATCACTATGGAAACACCAGAAATTACTCCACAAATACATACAATGCATTCTTAACTTTACCCTACAAATGTATTGCCAAGTAAACTAAATATATAAGAAAAATCTATCATAAACTATGATCTATTGTAAACTATCTGTATATAAAATGTACAGCAAAACTATTAAAAATTGTAAAACTGATCATATACTACATTTGCATTAGTTTAATGCATTAAATAACAATGGTTTTTTAATTGTGTGTTGATTTTATTTATGTGTTGCTCTACACCAATAAAGCTATGATACTTGTAATAACTTGTAATAAGTTAAAAGCTATAGTAATCAACCTTACAAAAGTGAATAGCAACTGAATATACATCACGTGATTGCTCTGTGTAAAAACAACACATCAAGCTCTTCTTTGTGCCTCGCAGGAGGCACTGCCTTAACTGGAGAAGGACTGTTTCAGAGAGCTCCACACAAAGTTGTTCCTCTTTTTCATCCTGAGTGTTATGAAGAAAGAGTGGGGGCTGGAGCAACCTTGCAAAATCCAGACAGCCCTTCGTAACTTAAAGAGGAACTCAAGAATGACTTATTTACCTCCCGTCCTTTTAAAGGACTCTACCCTAGGGCTCAGGGCCTGAGGGTACAGATCAGTGTTGCAGGGCCTATGTGGCAAGCATGATTTCCATTCCTGAGTTCAATTCCCAGTACAGGAGAAAAAAAAAAAGAACTCTATCCTTTTACTAAGTTTCCCAATGTACTAACAATAGCAAAAAAGATTTAAACTTTTATTTGCATAGTTGTCTCTGGAGTGATAAAATGACAAACGGAAAAGAAAAGAAGAAAAGAAAAGAAAAGAAAAGAAAAGTTAATCTTATAAAACTGTGACTCTAAACACCACTTGACAAGTTCCTCTTCCTTTACAGAGGATACTTCCCCCCAAATCAGTGGGATTTACTCCCAAATTCACATAAAACCCTTTATGCACTGCGGGCCAGATTGTCCCAGGGGAGCAGAAGTGTCCCATTGACATGCTGTGTGGAGAAAGCCAGGTCTACAGCAGCTGCAGCAGGCCTGGACACCTGCCTCATCCTGTGTCCACACATCAGGCCAGCCCAGCCCTGTGTGCCACATGGTCCTAAGGGACAGAGCTGGGCCGGATGAGACATCAGGGCGCATCGACCCGCGCCAATGTGCTCTTCCCTCACTCTCCACCGCCTGACAGAGGCACTGGCCCGGTGGATGACTTTATTCACCAGTACAACAGTGACCCGGTGTTGCTGGAGCTACACAAATTCTCTTGGTCTCATAAGACATAGCAGGGGGCATAAAAGCTAGGGGCAAATGTAAAATCATAATATTGATTAATGCAGTTTTAGAAGAACAAGCGTCAAGAAAGCTAAGATTTCTTAAAGCTTCTACAAAAGGGCGATTGTCCTTAGTTTAAGTCAAGCAGACTATCATGTAGAATATCTTTTCTATAGCCTGTTGAAATTAAGAGGAAAACACTTTCACTTACATTTTGTCAATTAGACAAATCCATTATCTTGTTGGACTTTAGTATTGATAAGCATTTTATCCAGGTATTTTTTATGGGCAGAATATTAAGGACACTGAAGCTGTACTGTAAGCTTCCATATTTGTAGAACATGTGCCCCTTTGTACTTCCTGAGATCCACTGTCAGAGTCATCGGAATGCACCAACTGTCACAGGGGACAGTGACCCCCAGGAGGTTACACAGTGAAGGAACACCCAGGCTTTCCACAGCATTTTTCATGGGTCTGAAACCTTCACAGTGAGACTCCTTCTGGGTTAGATGCACACCTACGCCTCACATTACAATGATCAATGAGCTGGCCTTGGCGGAGGGAAACTTAGTGTGTTTTGTACTTAGGTCAGTTTCTGAAGCACAGTTCAAGGGACTCTATCAAAATAAAATATAACACGATAAAAGGGATGAACAAGCAGCGTGAGGAGAAATTCCACATGTATGAGAAAGTGAAAATGTGCGTGGGCTCCCGTGAGGGACCTGGATGCTGAGAGCAGATGAGAAGACACACAGGGACAGGAGGCCAGAGAGGAAGAGGAGAGGAAGAGAAGGGAGCAGAGAAGCCTGGTCATTCCCCGGCTTTCCCGCTTACAGCGCTCCTGAGGCTCACTCTTGACTGAACCATGCTCCGTAGGGCCCCTGCAACATCCTTGTTCCGCAGGCTGTGGATGAGAGGGTTCAGCACTGGCGTGATGATGGTGTACAAGGCAGACACCATCATGTCCTGCCGGGCTGTGTGGCAGGAGCTGGGAGGGACGTAGGCATAGAGTGTGGCTCCACAGAAGAGCACCACCACGATTACGTGAGAGGAGCAGGTGGCGAAGGCCTTGCTGCGGCCCTTGTCTGAGTTCACCCTTTGGATGAGGCACAAGATGAGGGTGTAGGAGCCCAAGATGACCAGGACGGGGACCAGGATCACGAGCATGCAGCACAGGTACATGACGAGGCTGTAGAGGGAGATGTCGGAGCAGGAGAGCTTGAGCAGGGTGGGGGCCTCTCAGAACAAGCTCGGGCTTCTGCCGGACTGACAGTAGGGGAAGCTCAGGGTGCTGGGGTGATCAGCAGGCCATCCAATATCCCCACACACCAGGACCCGCACGCCAGCAGCCAGCAGACCCTCGGGCTCATCAGTAGTGGGTAGTGGAGAGGTCTGCAGATGGCCGCGTCTCGGGCGTAGGCCATGGCTCCCAGGAGGAAGAACTCGGCCCCAGCCAGGGTCAGGTAGAAGAACATCCGGGTCCCACAGCCCATGGGGGACATTGTGTGATCTCCAGTGACCTGGCCCACAAGCATCTCGGGCACTGTGACAGAGATGTACAGCAGGTCCATGAGCGACAGCTGGCTGAGGAGGAAGTACACGGGTGTGTGGAGGCGGAGGTCCCAGAGGATCAGGGCGATAGGGAGGGCATTGCTGGCCAGGGCCAGCAAGAAGAATATGAAGATCACGGTGTAGAGCAGGGCGGCATGCTTGGTGTCCATGAAGAGCCCCACAGGACAAAGTCAGTGCTCAAAGTTTGATTCCATGGAGTTAGACTCCCTGAGTACATCTCTGCATAGAGTTCTCACCTGAGGAGAAACAAAGAGTCAGGATTTTATATGCCTTGTATGCACAAGACTTGATTTCTGGTAAACATGCAATTTGTGCTGCTTCTACAAATGCTGGGTTAAACTGAGCTGGGATCGTAAATTCAAACATTGGAGAGGTCAAGCAGGACATTAGCCACTATCTAAAGTGAAGCGCAGACAGCCCCATGAAGCCACCATGAGCTCCAGAAAGAGACAAGTCTCATTTATTTACCCCAAACTAGGAGTACACAAAGTCTGGCTTTAGGGATGGCTGGACACTAAAGTGAAAAAGTACATTAAGTCTATGACAGGAGTTAAATTGCTGCATTCGAGAACTTCCAGACCCAATAGCTCTTCAGGCTCAGTGACAGAAATCCGCTGAGGCAGCTGACAGCACTAACGTTGTTGATGGTACTGACCCCCTGCCTGAGGCTCCCTGGGAACCTTGCATCCCTTCAACACCTCCCTCCACCGCGCAGCTCCCATAGAGCCCCTTCCCTCATGCCAGCCTCCCAGCTGCTCCTCACGCCACAGAGCTCTGTAAACACAGTGTGCAGGGGACTGAGCTGGGTGGGACGAGCAGCTGGCCTGGGAGCACAGCTCGGAGCGCAGCCCTGTAGCAAGGGGAGGTGGAGGCTCACTGGACCTCAGCAGCTACTTCAAGGGATCTGCTGCTCTAGGGACTTCTTCATTAACTGCTCTGCAGACACGTGGTCTTAGGACTTGCAGAAACAAGAGGTGCAGATCCCCTAAATACGAACTTTGTATTCAGCGGAAAACTGACGCAAGCGTTCATTTTCCCTTTTGCTGACATGATTGTTTCCCTGTGATACTGCCTGCAGTGTCCATCACTAAGGGCAGCAGGTAGAGAGATGTGTTAAACGGCTGTTGAGCTTCAGGCCTGTACTTCCACGTAGGAGTCCCTCTAGTCCTGTATTTCATTGACTTAGAAAAGAAAAACAATCCCTCTATAAATCCACAGCTTTGCTCAGGAACTGCTCTCCCCAAATGCATCTATTTTAAATTTTTAGTCAAATAGCCTGAGTCTCACTTGACACAACTGTGCTGTAAACTCTTAATCTAAGGACAGAGTTATTCTAGACTATCAGAAGGTCAGGAGCCCCAGGACAAACTGAGGTATGGAGGAGCCTTGGCGTCACTATACTCCAGGTTTGGGGAGTGCAGAGAAGCAGTAATGCACAGCAACAGGAAACACAATGCAAAAGACACATCAAGGTTACAGGAGAAGTTGGAGTTACATGAAAGACAGCAAGGAAACCGGGCACCCTGACCCTCACATCTCACCCGCTGACGTCCTCCGGGGACTTCTTAGTGAGCCACCCTCCAGCGAGGATCCCACAGGCACAGGGCGCAGACTCCTGCATCCCGGCTCCTGCTGCTCCAGGCACTGAGTCGCAGCCAGCCACGCCAGGCAGATGCAGCAGGCCCCTGGAGCCCAGCACTCAGGTGTGACTTTAGGAGGAAAAGTGGGAAACTGCATCATGGGCTCCTTTCTTCAGGGAATTGGGGTGAGGTCTTCTGTTTTAGCTTTGTGGAGGCAGGAGGAAGGGTGAGTTTTTTCACTTATTCCCTGGTGCGTGACGGGATAGTCCTGAACCGCTCCACAGGTGTGGAGTGAGGCTTTTCTCACGGCACTGTAGACACAGCCACACACACAGAGGGCTGGGAGACTGTGCGATGTCCCTGTACCAACCTCTGCGAGGAAAGGAATTGTGTACAGCACACACGCGGTAATACAATAATGAAAATAAAACTAAAAATCAGGAAATAATTTATTATTTCTCTCATTTATTGGTACACTTTAGATGCACATAATCATCACATTCATCACAGAGTTTTGTACTTGTACATAATGTAGCAATTCTTTTTTCCCCATTCCCCTACCTCCCTTCAACCCGTCTTTATCGCCTTATTTACAAAAGCTTTGTTTCTTTTCCTTCTTTTCTCATTTTTCTTTTCCCGCCCTTCCTTCCCCTTTCACCCTCATAGTTCCCCTCCCATTTAAACATTGCTACTTCTTTCACAATATCTACTATCAATTTTGGTCCGTATTTCCATTTTGATTTCTCATACCACAGAAATGGTACAACATTTATACACATGTGTATAAGTTATTTTATTTAGTTTGAGTGTGGTCTCAAGGTTCACCCACTTACATAGAAATGTCTCAGGCTTATCATTCTTTATGACTGAAGTGCACTTTACTGTATAAAATACATACTTGCTCTTTATCCATTCATCAATTGATGGGGATTTGGGCTGTTTCCAAGATTTCTCTATTACAAACTGTACTTCTGTAAATATGGGTATGCAGATGTCACGTGGTATAGTGGTTTCAATCCTTTCAGGAAGTTAACAAAGAGAATAGCAGAGTCAAATGGAACCTCTAGTTCTACTTTTGTGAGGAATCTTAACACTGGCTTTCATAATGGTTGCACCAGCCTACACTCCAGCCAACAGGGGACAAGGGTTCCCTTCTCCCCACAGTCCCACCACAATTCTTTCTGGGGGGAGAAGGAACCTCAGTATTGTTTCAATTTTTCATCTCTTGAATGTCCATGGATGGTGAACATTTTTCCATATATTTAATTGCCTTTTCTACTTCATCTAAGAAGTGTCAATTTTCTTTGATGCGCTATTTTGGATTTTGGACTTTAAGTCTGAGAGGGTCTGACTTGTTTGATTTTTTGCTATTTTAGCTAATAGTCTTTTGACTGAGGAACAGGTTGCAAACAATTTTCCCACACTGTGGGTTGTCTCTTCACTCTGTTGGTGGTTTCTTTTGCTGTGTAAATGATTTTAATGTGACGAGATTGCAGTTGTTGATTTTTGTGGTAGTTCCTGTGTGATCAGGCATTTGTTCATAAAGTCTATGTCTATACCATTGTTTTCAGGAGTTCTATCTATTCTATCTTCCAACAAACTTAGTGTTTCTGTTTTAATATTTAGATCATTGATACATTTTGATATTCAATTTTTCCAGTTTGTCTTCACTTTTATTGGTTTACAGAATTTCCTCTAACACAAAAGTGACTCTTTTCCCATGGCAGCACCTGCCCCCGTGCTCCCTGGGTTCTGCTCACTCTGTAAAGCACCCAGGCTCACTCTCTGCAGCCGTAGTTACAGAGCTTCCCATGGAGAAGGAGCTTCTCTCCCAAGCCCTCTGCTCCTAGCAGCCTTCTTCCTATAGAATCATGTCCTCTCAAAGATTGCAAAGCTCCTTGATTTAAAAGCTTTGAAAAATAGAAAAAAATATATAGTTAGTATGCATGTGAACTGGAAATACTTTCCTTTTGTTAAAAATGACTTGAATGGAGACACTCGACATCACTAAACATCAGGAACCTATAGATATATAAATTAAACCCAGAATGAAGGGCAATCTCAAGCCAATGAGAGTAACCGTGATAACATAAATCTTGCTGAGGTTATGGACAGGGAGGAACTTCTGTTCACTGTTGGTGAGAATGTCAATTAGTGCAATCATTAGGTAAAACATTATATATGATCTCAATAATTAAAAAATGAAAATAGTGCATGGTCTAGAAATCCTACTACGGGGTATACAGCCAAAGAAATGAGAGTCAGCATACTGACGACTCCTGCAATGCCATGTTTACTGAAGCTATTCATAACACCTAGGGTATGGAATCAACCTGAGTGGTGGACAAGTGGATAAAGAAACAGTACACACCATAGGAAACTAGCCAGCCCTAACAAAGTGCGACATCCTGTCATTTGCCACTGCATGGATACACCTGGGAAATGATACCAAATAGGCTGGGCACAGGGAGACAATACTAAATGATCTCACTCACAGTAGAACCTAAAAACCTTGATCTAATGGAAATGGAAAATAAGATCATTTTTAAAGCCCCACAGAAGACCCTACTCTCACTTAGAGATCAGTGAACATGCAAAGAAATTTAAATATTTCCCAAATTCTCAAAATCATAAAAACTAAATGGAATGCTCTACATATTGTTATGATTTGAGAAACTCTTTGAAAAATAGTTTAATAACATTTTAAAATGGATGTGATTTATGTGTTATCCGCAGTATGCATAATATGCACATGAACTTTTATTCTACTTAAGTTTATTAGTTAAACTAATGTTCTACCTATTAAGGGTTTAATATAGTAGTTATAAATTTAAATTACCTGTAAATGTCTAACTGCATATTCAGCGAAAAAAGAATTGCTGGAATCAATTCATGTGTACTATGTACAACACTAAGGCAGAACAAACAAAGGCAAAATAAAAAGTATATTTAATATTTTTAGCTTTGTATTTCTGTGCTACTTGCTAAAAATGAATGTTCTGGAAAAATGGTTAATGAGAGAGTAACTTGATGAATCACCAGTTTATCTAAACAGCATGTGCTTCTCAATCTTTCATTACAAATTATAAGTTTAGCTTATTTACATTTGACAGTAACATGAAAATAATCCAGTAAAAGGCTGGATGCTGCTGTGCAGATTTTAATGTTATATTCTGTGTTGAGTGTTTTAAAATATACCACATACAGAAAAAATATTCAATAAATTTGATAAAATTTTCATTTTTATAGTTCTTGTTATATTACATTATAAAAATTAACAAAATCCAATTTTTGGTCATCCTGTCTTTAAATAATTGTACTGGTCAATGTAAAATGGTTTCTCCCATATGTTCCACTGCAGGAAAATAATTGTTGCAGAAGAAAAGTGTACATTTCCATAGTCTATATTTCCGTTGGTAAATATTAGTATACATAAAATTTTAAGAAATTGTGTGAAGATTATAGTATTTTGTTATTTCCCATACCACCCATTATATGATTCAGCACAATGACACTGATAACAATTCCAGAGATTATTTAAATTAAATTTTAAGAAATTGTGTGAAGATTATAGTATTTTGCTATTTCCCATACCACCCATTATATGATTCAGCACAATGGTACTGATAACAATTCCAGAGATTATTTAAAATGTTGCATGTATTGAAGTAAGCAAACATTCTCATGAAATGATCAATCACAACTTTTAATCATGGTTCTTTGAAGTCTTCATTAATCTACAAATAGTTTCCCTAATAGCTCTTCTGACATTTTGTTCATGCAAGTTCTTGCATCAGCTGTAAGTCAGAGCACTTTATCATCAGTAAAATATGATTATTTAGGGCAAAGAAAGCAATCATGGAATGAGATAAGTTCATGAACCAGTGTACCACTGTGTAACATAAATTAGCTTTTGGGGTCTTTACAGTTCTGTGGTATTTACCTCATTCACAGGATTGGAATCATCACAGTTCCCTAAATACCATAATAAATCAGTTCCCTAAATACCATAATAAATCCAGTTCCCTAAATACCATAATAAATCAGCCCACATAACACTGAAGATATCTCCTGGGCTAAGAATGATCACAGGTTTGGTTTGTTTGGGAGAGGTCAAGTTTGTCTCTGATTTCTTGGAAATCTGTTTGTTTACAACCCAGAGAGAGAGATCCCATTAAGGTCACAGAAATAAGGTGAACACGGATCTGCTCTATCACCATGGACCTTCCTGGCTTCACACCCACTCTACTGAACATGAAGCATACCTTCCCGCTACACTTCAGGAGGTGTGATGAGATTTTCCTGAGCCTTCTCTAAAGATCTAACATTGCTGCCAGATGAAGCAGCCTGACTGTTCACATACCTGTGTCAGGGGTGGAAAGACCGCGATGGATGAGGGAAGGCCTGTCTACTATGCAGGGCGACCCCGGCTCAGCTGCAGCCTTCTGAGCGCCTTCTGCATGTCCTTGTTCCTCAAGCTGTAGATGAGGGGGTTCACAGTGGGGGGCACCACTGTGTAGAAGACAGGAACTAGCAAATCCAAGGATGATGGAGACCTGGGCAGGGGGTGTAAGTAGGCAAAAAACCCAGAAGACAGAAACAGAGTCACCACCAGGAGGTGAGGCAGGCACGTGGAGAAGGCTTTGGCTCGGCCCTCCCTGGAGGGCATCTTCAGAACGGTGGAGAAGATGTGGAAGTAGGAGACATCAATGAACACGAAGCAGCCGAGGTCCAACAGGAGGCTGAGGCCAATGACTACCAACTCCCCGATGTTACAGACACAGGCAAGGGAGAGCAGCTGTGGGACGTCACAGAAGAACTGGTGGACCTCATGTGGCCCACACATGGGCACAGAGAAGGTAGCAGCTGTGTGCAGAACTGCATTGAGACCTCCGCTGACCCACGAGGACGCTGCCATCTGCTCACAGGCTTGGTGGCTCATGATGGTCCCGTATCTGAGAGGGCGGCAGATGGCTACGTAGCGGTCATAGCACATGACTGTGAGGAGAGCCACCTCCGTAGTGGCTAAGAGGAAGAAGAAGAAAACCTGGGACACACACCCGAGAAAGGAGATGAGGTTCAGGTTCATCAGAGAGTTGGCGATGGACTTGGGGACCGTGATGGAAATGAGGCACAGGTCCAGGAAGGACAGATTCCTCAGGAAGAAATACACGGGGCTGTGCAGGCGGGGGTCCCACGTGGTGACCGTGATGATGAGGAGATTGCCCAGCAGGGCAGCCAGGTAGATCACCAGGAAGAGCACAGCGTGGAGCACCTGCAGCTCCCGGACAGCGGAGAAGCCTGTGAGGCTGAATGCGCTCCCCCACGTGGCATTGTCCATTTTGCTGGAACTTTAATCTGTGGAAACAGAGCAAGCAAAGTGAGTCTAGACCAAGAGTCCAGCCCTTTTGGGTTTCTTCATTTATCTTTCTCCAGCTGACATTCATATCTGTCAGAAAATCTGAGGTCAGAGAAGATGCCAGGAAACCGCCTGGAGGCCACTGAACCAGAGCAGGGACACTGCACGTGATGTGGAGGGGAGAACGTCGGCCCACACTGGTGTGACTTGGGATTTTATCTAAATGAAGTCTATAATCAATAACTGGTTAAATAGAATCACACACAGTTTCTGTTAAAATAATACATTGTTAGAAGACAATGCCTGTGTTTTATAGCTAGGAGTCTGAGGTCCAGTTTTCAACTGACTCATTCGGTAGTTTTGTGACTTCAATTAAATTATCTGAATAACAGTTTAGTCAACGTACACTAAGTGTTTCTCATCAGTTAATTAGTCTAATTCAGTTGGCTGATTCATTTAAAGTACTGACCTAACATGGCTGAAGGTGTAGCTCATCTGTAGAGGTCATGGTCAGCGTCTGCCAGCCCCTTGGTTTGATCCTCTGCACCTAAATAATCTGAGGGCCAAAGGTTTTTATTAAGTGTTCAATCTGCCCCCCTTAAAGAAATGTCAGCAGAGCTGAAAAACTTTGAAAATTGGCAAACAAGAACAAAAGTTAAGATGAATGTTTTATGTAGTTGCTTTGTGTCTTTGGACTGTTTTACAATTCCATAAGCTGTAGAGAATTGTTAATAATGCAAATTATTAAGAAGATACAATAGATTAAGAAGATACAATAGATATTGAGAAAATTAGCCTAGTTTCCCAGACTGTAAAACTAGAAAACTGTCAGATATTCTTGTGCTTTTGTTGTTTGTTTGTCAGAGAAATTCCAAGGAGCTAAGCTCCCACTTGATGCAAATCTCTACTCTTAGGAATGCATGTCTGTGCATAATTTTCAGCCTTCTTCATCTGTCCTTACACGTGTGGTACTTTTACTTCTCCTCTGAACATTTTGAGACATCTTGCCAGTTCCCTCATAATTACTCATAATTAGTGAAGGAACTGGCAAAATATCTCACACTTTTGATATGACTAAACTTTTATCTGTGTATTTTGTCATTGACACACCACATTGGTATATTTTATGTGTAGGAGTGCCATAAATTGTCCTATGTGTACAACAAGCAATAATTAAATCGAGGTAATCAACATTTGTATCTCTTTCAAAATTAATAATTTCTATCTGTTGAAAAATATTGTACTCTGAATTATTTTAAGATATATTACAGACAGTTAAAGACCATAGTCAACTTGTAAGGCAAATACCACCTGTTTCTGCTTATTTATTGATCTTGTAGGAGAGGAGACCGGAATGGTTCTTGCTGGAGACTGGGGAAGGCAAAGGAGAGGGAGGTGGTGGAGGAAGGAGGAGAGGTCAGCAGAACTCGCTTTGGGGTTTCATTGCCCGTGTTCATGCTGTATTAGTGTGAAAGTCATCACCTCGTCCTTTATGTAAAGATATTTGATTGCCTGGCCTGAATAATATATGCTGTCACTCTCTTAAGTGTTTTGAAAAAACTCTAGATTTTGGAAAAATTAGCCTAATTTTTCAGAGATAGCAATGCTGGAAAACTGTCAATATTCTCTGTGCTCTTTTTGGTTATTTGCCTAAATAGTGTTTCTATTTCAAAATGGGCCACTTTCCTTGTCTAATGTAGGAGTCACATTCATTTATTATATGTCAGAAACCTTAAATTATCAGCGAACTCCCAGCCACAGCAGGGACACCTATCAGGAACTGCTCTATCACTGAGGTGTTTCTAGTCACATGTAATTGATTAATGGGACACGAAGTCCTCCCTCTCTTTCTTAGCTGCTCTGCTGGGTTGCTCTTCCCCTCTGTTTCTCTGCCCCTGAGTCTTCCCTCATCCTCATTCTTTCCTGTCTCTGTGGATTATTTTATCATCTGAGTAACAGAATTGTAAAAATCCCCTGTGTTTCTCCCCTGAGCTGCTCTGCTCTCTTTCTTTCTATTCCTTCCCCCCAGTCTCAGAGCAAGAAAGTGTCCCTGCTTCACAAGGCCGTGGTACAGCATCACAGTGTCTCACACTGGGAGCATTTGTTGAGATGAATGTGTCACTTAGGGGTGGTGAACTCTGTCGGATCCCTTCATGACACTAAACCAAGCAGACCCGGGGTTTTTCACAATTATGATACTGATTTTTCAAGAGCAGCTTTTTTCTTGTACTTGATAAATCTTCTGTGTCATAGCTTTTTCTCCCTAAATTTTCCCTCTTTCTCACTATTCAACTTCCGTGTTAATAACCACCCAGAAACTCTTCTAAAGTGCTCGTGTTGATCTTTTGAAAGGAAACATACACTATGGGGAAATCCCAGAAGCTCACTTTCTATTAGACATGGTTAGATACAACTACAAAGAAATTACAAGACGACAAGGTCACATGACGCAGGCAGCATATTAACACTTTAGAAAGTAAGTGAATGTCAGCTTTTCAAAATTAATTCCGGCAGTCACAGTGTGCACAGTGCCCCCTCACCCTCCAGAGCATTCTCTCATGGCCCTCTACACAATTTCTACTATGCCTCTCCATTAACTTCATGCTTCTTAACAGAACTTTCAGCATGTGCTGCCTTCTAGCTCCCGCTAGCTCCTTCCTATATCTGCCTCATGCTTCCTGTTAAGCAAATATCCACCAGCAAAGCACGCAGCTTGGCCCCTGTGACCCAAAGTCAACTCAGCCTTTCCTTTCTCCCTGTTAAGGACTCTCCTGGAGATTTAGAAGAAACAGCTGTTTCCCACCAAGGTCAGCACTCCGCAGAAACAGCTGTCCTCAAAGTGGGGCCCTGGGCTTGCAACACTTGGGAGCTGGATGGACGTAAGTGCAGACCCCGGCCCGGCTCAGACCCACAGATCAGAATCTCTGGGAGAGGGGCTCAGAGCCATGTGGGCCAAGCCTCCTGCTCAAGATCACGCTGGGCTCTGGCATTTGATCAAGGGAAACCTAAACAAGGGACGAAAAGGATGGAAGCAGAGGACAGACCTCTGACAATAGCACAGGGGTCTGAGAGAACAAGGGCGAGGGCTGAGAGGGAGTGCAAGGGGGCATAGGTAGAATAAAGAGAGGTCCATTACAGGAGCTTAATAACCTCAGTGAATGTGAACCTTATGTGTCGTGACAGGAGCTAAGATTAATAAAATCCACAAGAATGAAAATGGGGATAAGGGAATTAGGAGGGGAGGTAGGGGAGTGAAAAAAATCAAGCTGTATTCTGTTCATGTACCCGGGCCACAGGGTGACTGTAAAGTGCAAGCATACACTGCAAACATGCACTAAGAAATTTAAATTTAAAAAATATTAACATTTATAAAATGATTTTGATGCCTGGTGGTATCTGAAAACTACATGCACAGAATGGGATGGTATGTAAATTCTCTGCCTCTTACTGGGATACCTTTTGCATTTTTCCTTGCCCCACAAAATATTCCTTTTTCCTTTTCTTCAATTCTACCTCTTAAGTCTACTCTAGAATTACTAGCATTCCAAGTAAATTCTCAAAAACAACCCCCAAAGTCCCCTAAACTTCTGAGTAAGTCACTTATCTCAGAATTCCTAGCCCCTTTTTATGTGGTAGTTAATTGATAATAAAATCACTTCCCAGTAATACGCAATTATGGACAACTATACAGTATGCAAGATGGTATTTTCTACACCACATGGAGCAGGCGCCTAGTGCTTCACATTTCTGAGGGAATCAAAGTGGAGTTTACTTAGGTGAGCAATGCTGAGACAGACCCTTGGAAGGTGGGTCTCCAGGAAGGGGCAGCACTCCACCTAGGGAGCCGGTGAGGGGAGCAGGTCAGGTACACAGTGCCCTCTGGGGCTGCTGAGGGGCTCAGAGAGATGTGCCCTCAAGGGGAGGTCTCAGTTTCCCTGTGTCCCCATCTAGGCTCCACTAGGGCAGCATGTGAGGGCGGCCTGGCGCTTAACTCTTCCTCATGTCGAGTGACTTTGGCAAGGTGGATATATTCAAGACAGAGGAAGAAGTGCTGGTTTTCTTTTCAGTAATACACCCAGAACTTTTACAGTCTGGAATAAATGGTCCTGCAATAGGTACGAGAGGGGAGAGAAGGCACTGCATAACCACAAGCAGGTGCCCAGAACAGCTCTGAGTCTTAACAGTGTGAGCAGAGTGGACCCAGGGAATGCGCTGCAGCTGCGCGGCCTGGTGATCCAACCCGGAGAGGGAGAAGGGCCAGCTCCGCTCGCCTCCTGGCCTCTGCTGCTTTCCCGCTGTGGTCCTCCTGTCCAGGCATGGCCGCACCCGATCCCAGAGCTGTGGCCGTCTCTCCTCTGATTAGAGACTCCAGCGAGTGTTCTCACCTCCACCAGGCTGAACCACGGGCCTCACGCATCCCCATAAAATAGTTTGTGGATGCAAGAATTTGTCAGCAGGGTGAGGGAAGCACTTGCATGCCTAAGAGAAACGGGAAATTCGGGGTAGGGGAGGCTGGGCTCCTCCTCCCTGAGACACCAGCAGGGTCCCACAGCCCGTTCATCCTGGCCCAGAGAGGGCCTGAACCCTTCTAGGACAACCAGGGAAGCCCAGATCCAAGGCACAGGGGGCACCAAGGCACGGCCTTAGCCATCTGTCTCCAAGCCAGCACTGGGGCTAAGGTTTCTCCGGGTAAATGATTTTATACCCCCTCATTTTCAGCACTGAAGATTGGACACAGAGCTTTTTACTGAGCTATAGCACAGCTCTTGCTAAGTGGCCAAGTTCCCCAGGCTGGTGTGAGCTTGTGATCCCCCTGCCCAAGCCTCCCCAGGGTGCTGGTGTGTGAGGAGCATGAACACCCAGGAAGTCAGACTCACTGCCGACCTGAGGGGATGTGCCAAGAAGTTCATGAACCTCACACCCCTGATTCAAAACTTTCAACAGCAGGTTGCTCTTTGCAGCTCCTCAGAGTAGGAGGCCCAGAGCAGGTCTGCCTTAGGCAGTTTGGTCCAAGTCTGGCGAGGTTCATAGTCTGAGGACTCCTGAGCTGTCCGAGTGCCCTCCTGGAACTGATCTAGTTGCTGGAGGTCGCCTTCTTTTCCGACTTTACGGTGGGATGGGACCTGTGAGGAGCTCTGGAAATTGGCACCAGGTTACCCAGGACAGGAGCAGGATTGGGACATAGGTGTCCTGGCCACGCAGGTTTTGCAGGAGCAGCCCAGTGCAGAGCCCAGGACTCAGGATGCCTGGGCAGAGTCCGCAGGGTCTTCCAGCAAGCCCAGTGTTTCTCTGCAGGAAGCCAGATTCCTGCCCCAGGCTTCCGGCTGCTCCAGGGCTGTGGCTCACCATGGCCCAGTGCTGGCAGGGAGGTGGCCATGGGGTCCCCTCCTCTGTCCTGTGTGGGTCCAGCAGATGCTGCTGACAGCACGAAGCCCTGACACACTGAGTCGGCTGCACACACGGTGCTGCTTCAGAGCCCTGAACCACAGAGTAGAGACACGACTGATGGGGACACTTACAGAGGTTAGGACAGCAGACAGGGGAGGTGAAGGGAAGCAGGAGGAGGAGCAGGGAGCTTCCTTGGCTCCTTTGGCTGGGGAACAGGAAGGTGCCACGCTCTGTGTGGAGCGGGGTCACTGAATCCATGGGCGGCTGCCGCGCTTCCTGTGGTTTAAGTGGCTCTGCTGGAGTTGGCCAGCAAATGCCCTGGGAATAAAAGCAAAGGAACCACGCGCTCCCCTCGGGAGAAGAGACTTCGCAGGAGATGCTCATTCCCTCAGAGCGGCCAGGAGATCCCAGAAGAAATCATCCCAGCTCTGGCCTGGGGTCACCGTTCCTCAGCCCCGAAATAAGAGGAACAGAGCATCTCTCTGCTGCGATGTGCATAGATTTAACTGTCAGGCTGAGCAAATTTTAACAAGTCTGACACATTTTTATTAAGTTTGACATGTGAAATATTCTGCTATCTTTCCCATGTTGTTTAGTGATTTGCATTGCTTTATTTAGGATTTTCATATATTTGGAAACAGACCATAAAACATTGTGCTTCTTTACTATAAAAATGAAGTTTTTGTTTTATTTTTGTCTTTTGTGATTATTTTATCTCCATGAGGTTTTGCTAAATCTACTCACCTTGATACTTTTTTTAATGACTACTGGCTTTGAGCTCTTGCATAGAAAGATTTTCCTGTCATTTTTTGAATTGTGCTCTCAAGAAAGCATCTGACACAGCTTTCTAAGTGTTCCTTCAAACCACATCCTTTGCGTTTCTTCCACTCTGGAGTACTTTTAGGTTCTACCCCCTCTCTCAGAGCATTATTAGATAACTTATAGCTGTTCCAATTTTCAGTGAATTAACTAGTGATGTACTGATGTGTCACAGATTTGCTCTTCCACTACATGCGACACGGCCACTAATTACACGCGTGCCCTACAGTTGACTGAATAACATAGAGGCTGACAGGTGCTGAATGACCTTATTGCTGTAATATTTTAAGTTTTCCGTTCATGTAATCATCTCAGAATGGTTTTCTCTTTTTCCGCTGTTTAAAGTGTCTGTTTTTTCACATAATTTTACTACTAAACATAAAACAGTACTGCATAGTAATTTAATTTATTTCATTTATTTGGAAATATGACATGTCACATGTGTTGCACATTTTGGAAATAAAATCACCAATAAAGTGTTATTAGATTTAATTAAGAGTAAGAACTGGATTTGATGAGAATGCGATTATATCACTGAGCGGAGAAATATGTTAATAGATTTACTGTCGCTGTAATCAATTTTATCTCTGAAATGAACAAATTAATATGCCATAGATTTTAACCATTTTTGGAAAATATTTAACATTGTTATAGTTAGGCAAGTTTCCTTTTTATCAGAAATGATACGTGGGTTTTTGTTGTTTTCTTTATCCTTTGCATTTCTTGTGGTATTTGAAAGGTTTAAAAGAATGCATGATATGAGAAGAAGCAGCAACCAGTCCCAAACCAATGTCATCTTGTCAAATTAAGTCCATTAAAGAAAAGAGAAAGAAAAAGGAGGCAAATACCAACAAAAGGGGGGAATGAAAATCAAACTCTACGAGCCCAGATCTGTTTCCTCCAAGGTCTGCTATGTGTTATACCAATGTTGTAACCTATTTAAACCTTAAAACATTTTGCCTGGGGAAGAAAAGGAAGACACCGAAGTCCAGTGTAGTACAGGTTCCTTTATACAAGTTCCCACTGTTGTCAAGCGCGTGGGCTCAGGAAGTGTGGGCAGCTGTCGAGGGCTGGGACGAGCAGGAAGTGAAAAGTGAGTCCTCTGCCAAAGGCTTATTTGCTAAGTAATGACAGAATTCTCAATTTACACAGTGTGGTGTAGATCTCTCTAACTGTGCAAAATTCACTGAAGTCTCACTTTAAAATCACTAGGTATCTGAAGCATACCTCAGTAAAGCTTGTATGTTAAAATAACAACAAGGGAACCTTTTCCAATATGACTTTGCCATGTCTTCCCAGGCTGTTTTCATGCACAGATCAGCACATTCTTTATAGGTCCAAATGCAGCTGTATAGGCCTATAGGCTCTATAGTGCTCACTTTTCATAACAAACATTCATTAAACAA
The DNA here is from genome assembly GCA_004027295.1 of Dolichotis patagonum. Lineage (NCBI taxonomy): Eukaryota > Metazoa > Chordata > Mammalia > Rodentia > Caviidae > Dolichotis > Dolichotis patagonum. The sequence continues at coordinate 41,340 of PVJX010006996.1, forward strand.
CTTAACTCACTTTGAGTCACTTCTCACTTCCTCCCCATCCCAGCTCAAGACAAAGGCCTCCACCTCCTAGGTCCATGCACTTGAGCAGATTAGGGTTCTGATCAGGATATCTTTATCTATGGCTCTGTCCTCAAGAGCCTTACCATTTTTCCCCAGTAGATTAAAAGTTTTCTTTGTATACGTATAGGTCTTTGATCCATTTCGGTTTGACTGTTTCATTTGTGAATTGTTTTAGTCTACGTTCGCAGCACATGAAGCTTACACTCGTCTTGCTGAGCAGGTACATGCACAGACACTGCTAGCTCACACCTTTTAACCCCTCTCCCATCCTCTCTCCCTTCACCACTTCATCTCTCCACGTTTCATTGTTATGATTATTATCACCGTTAGTTCCTGTCAATGACCTATACTGTTTACATCCGTTGTGGCTTTTGGGGTCGTGTAGATGTCATAGCTTAATCCTTCTCCCCTGGCATCCTCTCCCCTCGCGCTCAGCCTCCCGACCTCTTCCCATTTGCAAGAGCGCTGTGCCTGTGCGTCCTTCTATCCTTTCTTCACTGTGCTCCTTGTTTGTACTTTCCTTACTCAAAACAGAGAGACTACACATAGTTAAGCTTGTGTTTCTGTTTTATTTCACTCAACACTGTCCAGATGTATCCATTTTGTCCCAAACATTTCAAATTTACCCTTGATTATAGCTCATTAGTGTACCAGCATGTATAGATGCCCACATTTTCTTTATCAGTTCATCTGCTGATCAGTACATAGGCTGCTCATAGGATTTAGCAATAATGGATTATGCTACTATAAACACTGATATGCATGCGTCACTTGTACTATGATGTCTTTAGCTCTTTTTGAAACATACCAAGAAGGAGAACCCTTGGGTCATGTGGAATCTCTCAGTTCACTTGTTTGAGAAATCTCCGTGCAGATTTCCATAATGGGTGTACCAGATCACATTCCCACCAGCAACGCGGAAGGGCTGCACTTCCATTGCAGCCAGAGGTGCACTTGTGATCTTTTACCTTCTCAGTGATGCTTATCCTCTCTGGAGTAAGACGAGTTCCTACTGGTGCTTTAAATTTCATTTCGCTAATAACCAGAGATGCTGAAAATGTTTGCATTTTTGCTGGCCTTTTACACTTCTGGGACGTGTCTGTGCATTTCACTTGTGTAATTAGTGATTGGGTTATTATTTTAGGTGTTCTAAGTTTTAATTTTTATATGTCAGTAACCTGTGTGGAGTATAGCTGGCAAAATGTTTCCGATTGTATAGTCACTTCACTCTACTAACTGATTTCTTTGATCTGCACGTTTTTTTTAAATTTGATGTAATTCTTTTTGTGAAATCTTGGTTTTGTTTTTCTTTGCAATTACAGTTTTGCTTAGAAAATCCATTACTACACCTAAGATTTCAAATGTTTTACCTATGTTATCTTCCAGTATATAGTTTCTATTTTAATGTTTAGATATTTCATAGAATTTTATTTTAACTTAGCACATGATGACACGAGTCCAGTTTCAATCTTCTGCAATGTTCAGTTTTTGCAGTATGAGTTGTTGAATATGCTATCTTTTCTCCAACATGTTTTTGCTCTCTGTCAAATATCAAACAGGTGAATGTGCCTGTGGTTGTGTCTGTATTATTTATTCCTTTCCATTCATCCTCAAGTCTGTTTTGTGCCAATACCTTGCCATTTTTTATCACTGTTGTTTTGCAGTATGACTTGAAGTCAGGTGCTGTAATGCTTCCTGCTTTGCTCTTTTGCTCAAGATTGCTTTTACTATTCTGAGACTCTTCTGGTTTCATGTGAATTTTACTACCATTTTCTCTTGTTCTATCCCCTTCTTCTGGATAGGCAAAATCGATGTTGCCAAAATGGCCTTACTCCCAAAACTTTTACACAGTCAATGCAATCCAAATCAAACCATGGTTTAAAACATACCCACCATCACAAAAAATTAAGGTCATACATGTTAAAACCACGATAACACATCAAGTCTCACTCACTAGAGTGGATATACTTTAAAAACTGAAAAGCTGAATAGTGACAAGAATGTGCAGTAAAAGGAGCGCTTCCTCACTTACCTGGCATGTAAATTATGATGGCATGGCCAGGCGTGGTGGCACCTGTGTGTAATCTCAGCACTTAGGGGACTGAGGCAGGAGGGTTGCCAGATATTAGAGGCCAGCCTGAGCTATGTAAGTGAGTTGAAGGTCAAACTGTACTACTTGAGGAAGCCCTGTCTCAAAAAAAAATTAAGGCAATTATGAAAATCAACCTAAAACATCCTCAAAATCTAAATACAAAATTAGCATATGATCCACATTATCATGTCTGAGTATTTATTTAACCACTTTGCAGTTGGTATGTGAAAGATGTACCTTGGTTTCCACATTTTTTGCAGTATTGTCAAAGTGGCCAAGATAAGGAATCAACCCCAGCCTCTGTCAATGAACTAATGGGTAAATATGTCATCTACTACATACACTGTGCAGGTTCCTAACCACCATGCAACACACGAGATTCCGTAACACATGACCACACAGATGGAAGCTGACAAGGTCATGGGGAGAAACAAGCCAAAGACATCTGACATTTCACCCAAAGATACCACCTAAGCAGGCAAACTCAAGGACCATAGCGTGGATTGGTAACTACGCTGGACTGGGGGGGGCAGGGAACAGGACGGTCCCGCGAGACAGGAGGAGTCTGTGGCTTCTGAGTCTGCTGCACAGCCTGGCGAGGACAGCTAATAAATTATCACTGAAAAGTTCCATACAGCGTTGCTAAGAAATGAAATTTTAAGTGTTCTTGTCACACAAATATTGAATATTTGAGGTGATCTATATGTCAGTCAGCTTCATTTGATTATTTTAAGCAAAATCATAAATTCAGTGTCTAATTATACATATATTCAACTAAAATTTGTCAATTTCTATCAAAAATTATGTTCAAATTTTTAAAGATAAATACATTTGAATTTACTCAATGTAGTAATGTTTCATGTGTCTTCTCAATTCCCTTGTCACTACATATGTGGATATCATCTGACCTTTCTTTACTCCATCGTAAATTTTTCTCCTTTTGAAGTCACCAGTGTCCCTCTTTCAAACACATTGTGAGCATGCCTCCTGGTGTCTTCTTGGTGAAATACCTGGGCCCTTTTCTGTATTATCCTGGACTGCATTGTTTTACTTCTATGTTCATTAAAACAAATGATTGTTTTCAGTTATTTTTATTTTTTGTTTGCATTACATAATGCTTGCACTTATTGTGGGGAGGTACTGCAGTGTATAGCACAACTCAATTCTCTTTTCATCTCCTCCCCCTCTTCTCCCATCCCTCCATCTCTCCATCCCCTTTGCCTCAAGAAGATCCCCCTGATTCTATTTTCTGTTTACATGTTGATCTTCACTTATATTTGGGATTTCTCATGTGAGAGAAGTCAAGTCATGCTTAAGCTTCGGTGTGTGTTTTATTTCACTTTAATATTAAGGGCTTAAAGTGCATCCATTTTCTTACAAATGAATGAGGCTAATCTTTCCTTCTGGCAGAGTAGTATTCCCATGTTTGTAAATACCACATTTTCTTTTTCCATATATCTGTTGATGAACGTACAGGAGGTTCCAAGATTGACTTTTTATGGATTCTGTTGTTGCAAATACAAATGTGCATCGATTAGTGTAATATTATGATTTTAAGACTTTTGGAAGAGACCTAGATGGGGAATATCTAGATTAAATGGAATTTCTTGCTTTAGTTTTGGAGAAATTTCCACACTAATTTCCATAGCTGTTGTACAAGTGTGAATTCTATTATCATGCCTTTTTAATTATTTATTAATACATATTTGCAGTGCAAAATGGTTACATTAAATCATGGGAAGTTGGATCATGTACATGTACACAACACTGAATCTTGTGTGGTATTTTTGTGAAAGGGTGACGATCTCACATTTGTTGTATTCTCTTTCCTTTTTGTTTCATACCTCTGTGATTTTAGAGGAACTCCTGGCAGTGTTGATGCAGTTCATACTTCGGATGTCAGAGTATGATTTTGCGGTCATACTTGTGGTGGCTGAAACTACAGAGGACAATTTCTGCTCTGCTGTTTACGGGTGATGCATACGCAGTGGCAGCTAAGAAGCCACACAGGACACAATCCCTGCAGCCCTGGGCTGACAGTTCTGGGGCTGCCTCAGCCCTTGTCTGTGAGCTGAGAGGAGGGCTCGCTGCCCCTCACCCCAACCCTCAGGGAGACCCGTGCTGCCCGAGGGTGGAGACGCCCTGGAGGCCCAGGCTGATGAAATCACCATCCTTCTCACCTGGGGGATCTCTGTCCTTGCCTTTCCCTGAGGCCTGGCCACTGGGAGCAAGGACACCTCAAAGAGGTAAAGAATCTGGGGTTTATGCACAGTGCACACAGGTAGTAGCACGGCAGTGAGAAGTCTTCTTCCTTAGGGACAAACTGAAGTCAGTATTGCCAAGCACAGCTTTATTTAAAAGAAGAATTAAATGAACATTTAACTAAAAAGGATAGCTTTCAGAAAATTAACAAAATAGAATAAATCGTGCAGGTATACTCAGAGAAAACCTACTGTGTTACTCTACAGGATAAAAGGGGAGACCCAATAACTGCACAGGGCCACTGTCACGATTCGGGCCACAGCAGCCCGAGGAAGGATGCTGGGAGCATCGTGTGGTTTTCAGATATATGAGAAGTTATAAATTCAAACCGTAACATTAATAAAAACCTTTGCATTTTGTAACCTTCTTTTTCATTCATTCGATGTTGTGTAAATTAAGGATGTGACTCTTGTGGTTTCTACAGGGTGAAATATGCTCCCTCTATGCCTTCTGTAATTTGTTGAGGTTTTTCACGGTACAGAGATACTGAATTGTGTGAAAATCTTTTTCCACATTGATTGAAATGGTCACTGAGTTTGTCTTTGACTCCTTTGAAGTGGAGTGTAAAGTTCTTGATGAGTGTCCTTGCTGGCATCCCAGGGACAAATTCCACAGAACGATCCTGTCTGTACCTGGTCTTTACAATTCAGTGAAATCTCCAGTATCCATCCTAGGAGGCAGAGGGTGAACCTGGAAATGCAAGTGTAGTTTTGTTTGGGTAAAATGTTTTGTAGAATTAAGTAGTGAAACAAGATTATTACTACTTGTGTAATCTTGTTTCTCTTCGCGGGTCTGTTTAGGTTTTTTGTTCTTTCTCTGAAATTCCATTACACGTTATTTCTTGTATTAAGGACTTGTCCATGTCTCAGTGTTCTCAGTTGAAATGCTTGTTCAGAGTTGGCTCTTTTCATTCTTTGTATCCTTCAGTATAAATTACATTGCCTGTTTTGTCATCTCTGAATTAGCTTGAGAATTTTTTCTGCTCTAATAAAGTTTCTTCATTTTTTAATATTTTTGAAACAGCAAACTTTTAGTTCTGTTTTTAGAAGGACATTTTAATTATTTCATATTTGCTCATTATTTCTTTAATTTTGTTAATTTTGAGTTCAGTATGTTCTTGTTTCTCTACTTTTCCATGTTTAATGCTAGATTTTATTAGAGATTGGTTTAATTTTTACTATACAACTTAGTGTGTATTAGATTTACAAATTTTGTGTTTCCCTCAGTAATTTCACATATTTATATCACATATTTAGATCAGGTCATCCACTCAACTACCTAAACTCATGCTGTTATCCTTATTCTCTGTCTACTCCTCTACTGCTAATCATTGTTCTAAACTCACAATACCTGTGTAGAATAAATATATTAGGAAAAATCCTGATATTTGTGTTTCTGAGTCCAGTTTATTTTGCTTAATATGATGAACTTTCTTTGCCTCCACTTGCCTATGACCAAAATGATTTCATTATTCTTTTGCCTAAATAACACTAACTGATCACATCTTCTAAATGCATTGATCTTTTGTTGGATCCTAGGCAGGCTGGGTCCATAAGTTTCCTATTTTTTCTAGTTAGTTTTATTGGTATACTTTTAATATACACAATGATCACATCCAATATAGGGAATTCGTATGTAATATATTGTGATTCCTAATGGAGTACTACTCTGTCGCTAGGCAAGATAAACTTGAGACATTTCTAGGTAAACAAAGGCACCTTGAGACCATACTTTTATGTGAGATAAATCAGACACCCATAAATTTCCTATTTTCAATGGTGCCACCATAAGCATGGGTATGCGGGAGGGACCCTACAATATGCTGACTTAGCACCTTCAGGTGTGCACCCTTGTGCAGGATATCTGGGTCATTCCATGCTTCTACTTTGGAAATCTGAGGAAGCTTCCTGCTGTTTCCTCACTGGCTGCATTATTTTAAGTTCCCAGCAAGCAGCGGCAGGGATGCCTTTCCCCAGCACCCTCACCAGCACTTACTGTTCTCTGTATTCCTGATGACAGCTGCTTTGAGTGAGACAGCATCTCAGTGCTATTTCGATTTTCATTTTGCTAATGGCTGAAGGTGTTGAAGAGTTTAAAATATAACTATAGGCCTTTTGTTTTTCTTCTTTTGTGATATACATGCTCAGTATATTTGGCAATTTATTGCGTGAGTTTTCTCTTCACCCTATTGGTTGTTTCTGAATGTTTCCTTTACCATAAAAAAGATTTTCAATCCCAAAGAATCCCATTTGTCCCTTTTTAACTTTATTTTCTGTCCAATTTAAGACTTGTTCAAGAACATTATGACATTAAATGTTGCTTCTTTGCTTTGTTTTAGCAGCTTCAAAGCTTCAGGAATTAAACCTAGGTCTTTGCTCCATTCCAAACTGATTACTATATCAGGTGAGATTTCCAAGATCTGGTTTCAATCTTCTAACTATGTCTCAGGGACCCTGCAGTGGGCTCTCCTCTCCTGCCAGGTGTTATGGTGCTTGGTAAAAAGAAAAAGCAAGAAAATGCCAGTGCGGTGGGGATCTGGGATGACCAGTTCTTCACAGAAACAAAGGCAACCTCGACAGTTTTGATTGAGGAAAGTGACACGGGAACTATTGGGTGACCAGAGGGCAGTGGTGGTTTATGTGTTGATGAGGAGCATGGGGAGAGATGCCAGCATACTAGGGAGCTGGTCCTTTCCCTGAGGTCCTTTCCTCCTCCCTACTCGGTTCTCCAGGAACCAGGATTCTTCAGCTGGTGTAATCTTACCTGGGAGCGTCACGGCATTGCCAGACTGGTAATGTTGCAGCTATGGCCGGAAGAAAGCAGGAGTTTCCACCTCCAAATCTGGCTTAATGGGCAGGAAAAGGTCAGCCTTACACATCCCCTGGACTCAGTGTGTAATCTATGGTCCCCGACAGCTACGGTGTCCAGCTTTCCCAGCACATTTGCTGAAGCATCCATGATTCCTGTGATATCGGTCACTGTGCCCAGGTGGAACGAGACGGCTGCAGCGCACAGCTTTGTCTTGTGTCCTCTGTGTTATCACCTTGGTCTGTGTGTCTGATTTGTTCCAACCCTAGTGTAGTGCAATGGCTCGGTTCTGTATTTTGGAATCAGGTATTGTGATACCTCCAACACTGGACATTCTCTCAGCCTTACAATTATGGGTTGTTAATGGTTTTTTAATGTATTGTAGGTGATTTTATCTGTTTATATGAGAATTTTTATAATATCATGAGAATTTTTATAAAGATTTCCATTTTTCAGTGGTGAGCTTCATTTATCATTTGTGTATGGAAAGTTTGTAATATACAGGTTAATGATGTTTTTCAATGACACATGGATCATTCAAAATTGAACTAATTGTTATCCATGTATTTGTATAGTTTCTATAAATCCTTAGAGTGCTGATTTCTAGTTTCACTTCTTTATGATCTGATGGCAAGATATTTATGCATGTTATTGGTTATGTCCTACAATAGGATCTAACTTCAAGGAAGCTCCATCAGATGCTAGAAAGAAAATGCATTCTGCATAATTAATAATTATGTTATCAGTTCGATTATATCAAATTTATTAGCAAGGCTTCCTTTCAAAGAGTTTTTTCATCAGCTATCATGTAGCTGAGAGGAAAGAAATGCCCAAATGTGTCTCATTCAAGGACTGAACCTGTAGGAAGATGATTCAACTCCAGTTAAATTACTCATATGAAAAACAGGAGCAGGAGTGAGACACCCATGCCAGAAGATCAGGACTTTGTCACAGGACTGTGAGCAGCCATCCCACCCTTGACCCACTGTGCACGCAGGGCTCTGATATGAAAACGGCAGGGGCCCAGCCAGCACTGTGGATCTCACTCCTTATGTAAGAAGTTTCAAGGCAACCATGAAGACAATAACGTAGTAAAAAGGGCTTTGTGGAAATGTGAGTCTCTTTATACACTTTCACACACTCGGCAAGGAGGCATAGTAAATAACATACCCTCTCCCAATATGAGTCCAAATCTCCCCTCTAAATGACGGTTTACTGAGAATCTTTTGTGCAAGCCTTATATTCATATATTTTATATTCTGTTTTTAAATTTAGATGTCAATAAAAGGCACAATAACAGGACAAGGTGGTACACACCTATAATCTCAGCACTGGGGAGTCTGTGGTAAGAGGATCATCAGGTGTTAAAGACCAGACTGAAGTGTGAAGTGAGACACTGTCTCAAAAGCAAACAAACAAACAAAACCAAAACAAAAGAAAAAAAATGGCACAATAAAAGGCAGAAATTTCAGTACAAACACACTGCCCTGACTAAAATATGGAGGAGTTAGTGGAATTAATGGATTAGTAGTTTTTAAAAGTATTATTAATTATTAAGGGCCTTAATTTAAAAAGTAAAACCAAGTAAAAACGAATGCTTGATGTAAGAATAGAGATTAAAATTTCTTCAAAGAATGAAGCTGAAGTGCTAGAAATAAAAAAAAAAAAACTGCTAGAGAAATGAAGACGCTCTTTCATCTCCTTGGTGTAATCCCTGCAATCCTGGATCCCTGTTGTAAAATGTCTGGGTCTTTTTCTCTGCTATAGATGGTACCACTCTTTCACTCCCACGCTTGTTGTTGAAGTGTGGAAATTTCCGATGATGTCTTCTGTGCTGTAGTTTTGTGATCTTGCAAGAACTCAGAACTCTAACCCAGCTTATCCTGTCCATGTGAGAGGGTATGGTTTGGTGACAATACCTTGGTGTCTGAAATGTCAAGGGACAATTTTGCATTCCTGTACTTAGGGGTGAGCATTATCAGCAGTGGCAGCTAATGAAGCCACGTAGGACACAGTCCCTTCAGGCCCTGTGGTGACATCTCCAAGCCTCCCTCCCCTCTCCTCCTCCTCACCAACAGGAAGTCCTGCAGCACCAGCTAGATGTCCCCAGGTGGCCAGCAGTCCCCTCGGGCTGGTGGAATCAACAGTTCTCACCAGGGGTCCCGGCCCTCTCCATCCACATGGCCACAGGAACAGAGGAAAACTGAACACACGCGAAGGCTTCTGTGTTCACCGCAGCGTCCCTGTTGCCCTGCCAGCAGCAAGCGAGCATCCAGAAGCAGTGAGTACACTGAGGAGGTTTTCCTGCCTGGCTGCATAGCTAGCAAGGGGGGCAGGGGTGGTCCAGGTACTGACCGCACAGAAGTGCTCTTATGAATGGAGCATTTGTAGTGGGAGGTGGGCTCCTTCAGGACTCACGTTGGGTGTAGGGTCAATACCAGGCAGCAAACTCAAACCACAAAGCTCGTAATAATAGAGGACACTTGCACTTTATATCTGAGTATTAATTTAATTAGAATAGAATTTATTTTGTCTGTTTCTCAGCCTTGTTTTAATATTATGTGTAATGCAAAAATGTGAAATCCTTCTGAGCCTGAAAAGAGAATTAGAAAGTGCTAATCTTTTTTAAAAGGCGGTGACTATAAGCTGATTCTGTTTGCACAGCCTACTTGTATTCTTTTCCAGAAAAGGAGTGTACCTGTTTTTCTTAATGAAAGGACCAAATGGCCATGGAATATCACTTTAAGATTAACAATGACAGACACTTTGTACCTGTGGCCTTATAGGCATATCATAAATATTAATACTATTTTAAAGAGCAAAAATAGAAAAATCCTTTCAAATATTAGATTCTTATTTCACATAAATGATTTTCTTGAATTATATATTTTTTCATCTCTTTCAAAATTTTAGAAACCTGGAATACACTGAGAAATTTCTTTTATTAGTCATACGAATGTGACAGAGGCCTTCACATTATCTGGGAATTATCATTTATAGGTTCATGTAGGAGACAAAGTACCCCGTCCACACGTACACTACGGAACACGGACTCCTGGTTCCCCAGGTCCGCGTCATGGAGCGTTCTCCGCTGTGTCCGAAGGCGCGTGGATACCGAGGCTGAGTCCTGTGTGCGCAGCTTCAGTAAGTCAGGCGGCTCGAGAGCTGGATGGAGATTTAGAGGAAGAAGCCCACACGGGAAACCCAGCAGATCACATTGTTCAGTCGTCTGCTTTTGCGCTGGGCACCGGAAGCCTTCAAGTGTGTGCCATTACTGCAGATTCTTCATATAATTTTAAAATACATCCTCCATAGGCAAGGACATTTTATATGGATGCATGATTTTTTATTTAATACTTACATGGATATATTGGCACAAAAGGACATGAAGACACTCACTGGGAATCATTTCTCTAAAGATGCCCAACATCTTGTAAAATGTTTTTGGATAATGGTTCTTAACCAGTAAAAGAAACAAGTGGATGCAATGATTGCAAAAGAAGCCAAAAATGTGAAAGTTTAGTTTTTAAAACCATATGTATTGTGATTTCCACTTCTGCTTTGTGCTCTGCATTCAAGGTTAATGCCCAGCAGTGCCCAGCAAACCTCAGTTGATGGCATAACTGAGGGACCATGAAGTTAAATTTGTGGACAGAACTCTCACTGCAGGGACCTGCACAGCTGAGGAGGACCAAGTCCTCTCCCCAGGACCTGTGTGATCTCTAATGACCCACAAACCTCTGGAGTTCGGCACGTGACTGCCTCAGGGGAAGTGGCATGTCTTCCTGTTACAGAAAAACCCACTGTAACTATTGCTTCTGTACCCAGCAGCACCGCTAAACACTGATCAGTGATGGAAAAATTATTTGTTTCCTTAGCTCCTTTATTTAATCAGTGAGGATTATGAGAATATTGTTATTGGAGAATTATGGTGAAATCAAACATGGTGATTTATGTCAGGTGGTGAGACAAATACACATCATGATTTTGATGCACATTATTTTCTGTTATTAGGCAATAAATAAACAAATTAGAACACTCAATTTTTTACCTCCTTTGTCATATGTGACCATCTGGTATTACTGAATGCTTCCAGATCAGAGCAGATGAGGTATGGATGGAGCAAACCAAACCACAGTGACAGAGTTCACTCTCCTGGGATTCCCAGGCTCTCCCTCCCTGAGGCTTACACTCTTTGTCACCTTCCTCACTGTGTACCTGCTCTCCCTCATGGGGAACACCCTCATCATCTTCCTTGTTCTCACAGACTCCACACTCCAGACACCCATGTACATCTTCCTAGGGAACCTGTCCTTCTTAGAGATCTGGTACACCACAGCCACCGTGCCTAAGTTGCTGGCCACCTGCCTCTCCACAGTCGTCACCATCTCTGTTCCTGGATGTATTACCCAGTTCTATTTCTTCTTCTCCATGGGAGCCACAGAGTGCATCCTGCTGGCTGTGATGGCCTATGATCGGTACGTGGCCATCTGCAGCCCTCTGCACTACTCGCTTCTCATGAATGCTCAGATCTGCCTCAAGTTTTCAGCTGGGTGCTGGGTTGGGGGCTTCTTTGTTCCTATCCTACCCACTATACTTGTCTCTCACCTAAACTTTTGTGGCCCCCAGAACCATTTCTTCTGTGACTCAGACCCTATTTTCAAACTCTCCTGCTCAGACACATTCTTCGTGGAAGCCCTGCATTACACTTTCAGCTCAGTTGTGATTCTAAGCTCTTTCCTTCTCACGGTCTCCTCTTATGGCAATATTGTGGCCACGGTGGTCAGGCTGTCTTCCCGAGAGGCCCGGAAGAAGACTTTCTCCACCTGTGCCTCCCACCTGACTGTAGTCACCATCTACTATGGCACCATTATCTTTGCCTATGTCCGCCCTCCGGCCAAGTACAACTTCACCACTGGAAAAGTGGTCTCCGTGTTCTACTGTGTGGTCACCCCTCTGGTAAACCCTCTCATCTACACCCTGAGGAACCAAGAGTTGAAGAAAGCTTTCAGGAAATTTCTAACAAGAGAAGCATTTTTCTTGACTAAAGACATGCATGTTTTGAGAAATAAACAGAAATGAACAAAGTGGTTTGATGCTCAAACTTCCTAATGACAAGTATTGGAAATTTCATTATCATAATGATAATATTTGATATAGGATTCTTTGCTCTTTCAGTCTCATTGTAAATCCTACTGAAGCACTATTGTATACTTTCTCTGTTTCTGGATGTATAATTACAGTGTCACAAATAGAGAAAGATTAATAACACAAGACTCCTGACTACAGTGCATTCACAAGTGGAAAAGTGTCTGGGTTAGTCTCAAATGCTTCAGTTAAATATTTTCCTAACTTTAACCTAAACTTTGGCCTCAAAAATATTTTAACGAATCAGTGTTGCTTCATCATGCTCTCATTGAAACGTAACCATTTGTACCTCAGATATGCATGCACTTAACAAACAGCAGGCACACAGGATGCACCAGGCAGGACCCTGAATCCTGGATGATCATTAATCACTGCGTAAACAGGCCAGTTAACTTCATTAGAAAAATTATGTCATCAGGGTTTTTTCTGCATAATGTGAAACTATAAATCAATGAACTGGCTTTTAAAATCGTAAAAGAACCATGACCGAAGAACAAAAAGAAGAGAACTGTTAGAGTCAACTATTAAAATTGAATCTTCAGTATTTTGAAGCAGCTGTTTTTCTCTTAGATTTCTGTCAATACCCAGACAGTGTGTTGAGCAAAAATAATTTTCCTTCTTTAAAGAAAGAAAGCAGGAAGGGACTGTTATTTTCCACTGTCACATGTTACTGACCTGTGTGAGTGGAGAAACTGGATAATTTCCATTAGTTCAGTGTAGTGTAGGAAGAAAAGAAATGGCAAAGCTTCTGGAAGAAAGCAATCCCTACAGTTTGGAGGGATATCGAGGTTGCTCCTCTAGTCAGCTCCTAAAGTGTGGGCAGAGGATCGGGGGATTCAGAACCTCACCCGGAGTCCTGCATGGGAACTGGTGACCGGATCCCAGCTGAGCCAGTCAGTGGATGAAATCCTGAAAACCCGGATTTTACACAACTAAGGTTTTATACAAGATCAGTTATTTATGAAACCATGAAAAAGATCAGCAGCTGTTACACGTGGCGATGTTTAGTGTTATTTTTAGTTCAACCTTAACTGTTTTGGAATACCTGAAATACATAACACAATGATTACTCAACACATCATTCTCACTGGAGGATTATTAGTGATTTTTTAAAATTCATGTGTGTGTCGATTGTTCCGCAAAGCAGCTTTTGGCTGCTGGAGAGCACATACACTCTGCTGGGCCCTTCGCCCTCCTCATCCCCGTGTTCCCGCCCCTCTCCCTCTCACTTCTTCATCATCTCTGATAATCTTTCTGTCACTTTTCTGTCATCACTTCCCTTTTCTCTCTATTTTACATTCCATTCATGAAGGCAAATTTGAGATACTTGCCCGAGTTTCACGTGTTTTACCTCACATGCTACCCGGGAAGCTGCCCTGTGTCCATCGACAGACAGAGGCTAACATGTGGTATTTACACCATGGAGCACTGCTCTGCACTAAGAGAAACTCTCGTCGTGAGCAGGGGTTGGGTGCGGCTGGAGACCAGCACGTCAGGTGAAATGAACCAGACGCACAAGCTTACACACAGCATGGATTCTTTTATACTAGAAACCCAAAGCACAAGTGAAGAACAAAATACAGACAGGTACCAATAAGGAGGGAGATAGATCCTCCTCAAATGGGAGGGAGATTAAGAGGTAGATGGAGAAAAAGGAGTGAAAAAGGAATTCAGCTGAATTATGTGAATGCCCCACCTTCACATAAGAAATGAAAATATTATGTGCTGAAAATATGTACTCAAAATCTATTAAGATCCTTCCATTTTCTTCAAACAGCAGGATTTCATTCGTCTGTATGGCTTAAAAACATTCCATCGTTTCCAGGCTTGGTGGTGCTTGTGTATAATCCCAGCATTCAGGAGGCTGAGGCAGGAGGATCATTGCGAGTTTGAGGCCAGCCTCAGCTAGTGAGTTCAAGTTCAGCCTGAACTGAATAGGTAGACTCTCACTCAACAAAACAAAACCGTCCATTGAAAATAAAACCCCCTAAAACTACATTTTCCTTTCCATTCATCTGTTTGTGACTGTAGGCACTGTTTCAACAGCTTAGCTTACTACTCTGCTACTATTGGCGTAGGTATTTAACTCTTTAAAGTTTTTAAAATTCTTTCAAAACTATACTTAGGAATAACGCAATGAGACAATATAGCTCTACTTTTAGGTTTTTTAGGAAACTCCACACTGATGTCCACTGTGGCTGTACTGTTTCCTTCCCTGAAGCAGGGGTGCGCGGGTTTCTTTCCCCACTCAGCCCCCCAAGCTCATACATCTCTGGGAATTCTTAATGGCCGCTGCTGTGAGTGGGCGAACGGAGCTCTGTGCAGCACTGACTGCCTTTTCCCTGAAGCCTGAAGCTACTGCCCACTTTTTATGTGCGTACTCATATCTCGTGCTTCTTTGGAGAAATGTGTGTCCAGTTGCTGTACTTTCTTACCTGGGTTATTTACTTTCTTCTTGATAGGTTTTTCTGAGTGTGTGTGTGTCTGTGTGTGTGTGTGTGTATATATATATATATATATATATATATATATATATATATACTAGGTAATAATCCTATACCACAACTGTAGCTTGAAAATAATTTCTTAACTGCAACTGTAGTCAAAATACTATCATTTCAAAATGTGAAATGTATGGCATACCATATCAGTATCTCTCTAACCTTTAACTTCATATCAGAATATAAAATTATATGCAAACTCACCCAAAATGAATGAAATTTTTTGAACCAGTGTTTTACTATTCTGTGTGAAATTCCAGCTTACTAACAGTAGGAATTTTCTTCCAAAATCCATCTCCTAGATCATATCTGACTAGATCTTGGATTACAGTGATTACGGTATCTCTAAGCTACCTCCCTCTTTGCTCACTGCAAGTGTTTAACTGGTTTGTTTCTTCCAGGGCACAGCTGGAGCCATGGGGGTCTCAGGAGTTTACAAAGGAAAGCCTGAGCCTCCAGTTCCAATTTCACCTTAAAGATCTGCGAAAGAAAATCTCTGGTCATTCATGTATTTTATCTCAATGATTTGCTATGTAAACTCAGTTTAATTTAGGAACCGCTAAGCTCCGTGGTTTCCACAGAGCAGAAAAACCTGACAATATTAATGGTCACATTTGCCTTGGGTGGGGCACAGCTAAGCCAACTGCAATGGAGTTTGTAACACTGTGAGGATGGAGATCTTCACAAGAATGTGTCACAGTGTGATCCTGATCAAAAACCTGAGTCCCCAGTGTACGAAGACCCATGTGACGTATGTGCTACACCTCCACAAAAGGGCCATAAACACTGTGTGCTATACACCTGTAACAATAAAAGTATTAATAATCCCCAGGGGAAAAGGCCTGAGGAGAACCAAATCATATCTAATTAAACTGTGGTTACAAAATTAGAGAAATATTTGGAAGGAATTCATAAAATATAACAGAGACAATAAATATGTTATTCAGAAGACATTTACACTCAAGTTGATTTCACAATCTTAATGACACATTTAAAAAATATTGACACCAACTGGGGTATGAAAACTTCTGTAAGTTTTTGAATGATTTCCAAATTTTGTTTTATTTTAAAGAGAATAAAACAAAAGAAGACAGAACAAAGCAGATCAGAACAGAACAATATAAGCAACACAGCACTTCACAACAAGACAACTGGATATCAAGAGTAGCTACCATGATGTCTCTTTCTTTGAATAGTTGAGCATAGCTTCACATACAATAATATCAAACATAACAAAATCCTATAAAACAATTCAAGAGAATGAAAGAATTACAGGGAATTATGAACCAAATGGCAGAAAATGATCAATGGCTACTATGATATCTCATTTTCCATAAAAAATTTGTTATACTATCACATACATTAAAATTCAATAAGACATAACATTATAGAACCGATGGTAATAGAAGAACAAAAGTATGGTAGGACTTCAAAGCAAGATGATATTAATCAGCAATGGCTGCCATAAGGTTTTCTTTTCTACAAAATAGCTGTTCATACCATCACACATAATAAAATCAAACAAAACAGAGTAAAACTAATCCAACTGATGAATGAAAACATTAAAAGTCTTTAAAGCAATGTAATGGGGAAGCGTGATTACCCTAAAATCTTAGGTACTCTTACCATTTCTTATACTATGGAGACTATATGGTATACATATGAGTTTGGTTTATTTCACTTATGAGTATGGTTTCAAGTTGCATCTATTAATTTATAAATATCTCAGTGTGATCATTCTTTATAGCTGAGTAGTACTCCATTGTATAAAAATACCACAGCTTTTTTATCAATTTCTCAGTTGATGGGCACTTAGATTGTTTCGAAGATCTGGCTATTACAAATTGTGCTGCTACATACATGGGTGCACATATATCATTGTAGTATGATGTTTTCAGTTCTTCTGGGAATATGCCTAGAAGTGGAATAGCTGGGTCAAATGGGACTTCCAATCTGAGTTTTTTGAGGAATCTCCAGACTGACCTCCACAGTGGTTGCACCAGTCTACACTCCCATCAACAGTGCAGAAGAGTTCCTTTTTCCCCACAGCCTTTCCAGCATTTTTTGCTGGTATTTTTTTTATCATAGCCATTTTTTCTGCAGTGAGATGGAATCTCACTGTGGTTTTAATTTGCATTTCTCTAATGGCTAATGATGATGAACATATTTTCATGTATTTATTTGCCATTCATATTTCTTCATCTGAAAACTGTGTATTCATCTCAGGGTTAAATTGCTTCAATAATATGTGGTGTATGTTTATACATTCCATTACTGGTCCTAAAAGAAGGACATGAAATGTTTACTAGAAAAGTAGATAATTTTTCTCAATATAGTTACACATTTCTGCACTTCTAACAGCATCTCACATCAACAGCTTCTTTGAAATTTTATGAAATTATGGATTATGCCAATCTGTTATCTTAGAAATGAGTTGAATCATTTAATTAGTACATTTAATACATGCTTCATATTTCATAAAGAGCTCCACTTGCATTTTGTATGTGAGAAGTGTCCTCATATGTCTTCCTTATTTTTATGTCATGCTGTCATATTTTCTTGTGTCTATTAGTTTTATTCATAAGAAATATCAAAAGTAGGTCTTTGATCTGAATTAATACTTACCTTTTCAGGTGGATTCGTGAACATTATATTTTTAAACAGTAGAAAGTGTTTTATACTTATGTTTTTACTTTTCTTTAATGTCATGCCTTTCAAATGTTAAACATTTATTTTTAACTTGGGAAGCATATTTATTTTCCATGAAAAACGATATTTCTGTTAATGTGTGCATGGCAAATCATTACTTTTTAATAATGTGTATGAAAATGTCTGAAATGATTTTACAATATTTTGTTGTACTGTTTTTATTATTTGTTTTCTGAACACCTAATTTAACCTTTTGAATCTATAACTTAGTTTATTATTTGATGTGTAAATTAAATAATTTTTAAAGCAGCATTTTCATGGATGATATGTTTCTAATAGTCAAACAATAATAAAATTAACCTGATGAAATACAAATAAAATCACATCTGCTGGGGACTATCTGGAAGTGCAGCGCAGGAGACACATGTTCTAGAATTCAGAAACACCCTCCAGGGCTTCTGGTCAGTGCATCCATATTTAGAGCTAGAACCACAGGGAGACCGGCAGGAGCATGTTTATATTCTCAGCAGTGCTGGCTGCTGGCACATTTATATATGTATCTTTGTCATGTTTTAGACAAACAGCATATTTTGTATAAAAAGTTTCAGATTACAACTTTCCTAATATTGGAAAGTTATTTCCCAGAAATACAAGTCTTTCTTAAAGAATGACTTCACAATATCAAGCTCCCACTTTCATAATTACAGTCCTGTTAAAACACACAATAATTTTTGTTTAAAAGACACATTTTGCTGTTCATATATGGCTATATTCACATATATGAATTGGAAATTGTGCTAATCAGTTTAATATGGAGTGAAGGTAAACCTCCGTGTTATGCTTATTAGTACACATCTGCCGTATGAAATGCCTACATTCTCTGTGTGGCTTTGGTACATGGGCATAACGTGTCCTAACTCTGCCTACTGCTCCTCCTCTCTTCTGCCTCCCCTCCGTCTCTCAATCCCTTTCTCATTTGCACAAAATCTTTCTCCATTTCCACTCACACATTTTTTTTTGTTTTTCAATTATTTAGAATTTGGTATTCTGATGTAAGGAAAACCACAAAATCATTTTACCATTTGTCTGATTATTTCACTGACTATCATGGTTCCAGGCTGCCTCTGTCCCTGCACAAATGACTGAAATTCATTTGTCTTCCCAGCTCCGTTATACCCGCTGTTTATAGGTGAAGCATTTGCTTTAGCCATCCACTTGTCAGTGGGTGTATGGGCTGTTTCCAAGACTTAGCTATTACACATTGTGCTGCTGGAATCATGGGTTTGCATTTAGCATTTTTACGTGACGTCTTCACTTGTTCAGAGAGATACTTAGAAAGGAGAATAGTCAGGTCAATAGTATTTCTATTTTTAGGTTTTGGAAGAATCTACAAACCCAGATTCCCTAGATCTGACAAGTTTACATTTCTATCAGCAATATATAACCCTTCCTGTTGTCCTACAACCTCTATAGCTTTTGCTATTATTTGATTTACTGATTGTTTTTCTTTCTGGAGTAAAATTAAGTCTCATTATTGTATTTTATTTTCGTTCATGGTCAATAAAATTGAGCTTTTTTATGAATTTCTTTACTATTTTTTCTGATCTTCTAACCACTGTTCATTTCTTTCAATTGCTCATTTTTATGATGTTTTATTTTTGGTTATCTAAGTTTTTCAGCTATTTCATATATTTTGTATATTAGGCCTCCAATGATTAGCTGGCGATATTATTTCCTAATCTGTAGCTTATTTTCATTCAAATGGTTGTTTCTGTTACCATGCAGAAGTTATAATTTGATATAATCCCATTTATTAATTTTTCCCTCTGTAAGTGAGTTTCCATTCAGAAAGTCTTTACCTATAACTATGTCATTTGATGGTTTTAGTTATTTTATTTCCCAGCAGATTGTCTTCTTCTGTTTCAGTATCTGTGTCTGTGGTATTTTTTGGTATGACGTGATAGAAATGGCTTGATCTGCACGTGTGCCGCCAGGTCCCAGGACCATCTGTGGATGACAGGACTGCTCCTACACTCTGTCTCTGGTCCCTTTATCACAGAGCAAAGGGCCAAATGAGCCCAGGGCTGATTCTGCGTCTTCTCCTGTGCTTTGTTCCTTCTCATGTGTGTTTTAACCCCAGTACCATGCTGCACTTTTCCCTGTAGTTTGCAAATATAACTGGACTCATGGGATTGTGATGCCTCTTACTTTGCTGTTGTTACTCGGGTTTGATTTCCTATTGTCTCTGTTCTGATTCTACATGAATTTTAGGATTGTTTTATTTGGTTCTGTGTGGAAAGCTCTTAGTATTTTGAGAGGGATCGAGTTAAATTGGTACCTCAATTTTGATAGTTTCAGTCATTTTGACAATGCCAGTTCTCCTTATTCAGGAAAAATTCGTGTTTACTGCATCCCCTGCAGTCTTTTTTCAGAGTATTTCAGGTTTTGCTACAGATACCTTTCACCTCTTAGACAATGCCTATGTAAAGATTTAATGTGTCTTAATGCTATTTTGAATGGCATTGTTTTGCTACTATTCTTGGTGGGTTCAAAAATAGTATTTAGTAATTCTGTTTACTTTAAAATGTTGATCATATATCCTGCTATATTGATGAGTTTGTTTATTAAATTGAGGAGAATTCTGGTAGAATTTTGGGGATCTTTCATGTAGAGGATCAAATCACCTAAAAATGATGATAATCTAACTGCTTTTTTGCCTACATAGAATCCTTTTATTTCTTTCATTTTCCTGATAACACTGGTTGAATTTCCAAGTAATATAATGAACATGAGTGGTGATAGTGTTTATTCTTATTCGTTTTCTGATTTTAGAGAATGAACTTCCAGTTTTTCTTCAGCTAATGTGATGTTGGCAGTAGGTTTGCCACAAATTGCTTTTATCATATTGAGTTAAGTTCCTTGTAAGCCAATTCTCTTTTGGGATTTTATCAGAAATGGATACTGGATTTTGTCAAAGGTTATTTCTGGTCTATTGATATGATCACTGGATTTTTGCCTTTTCATCTGTTTTGTGATATATTACTTTGTGATTTATTGCCTTGCATGTACTGAATCATACTTTAGTCCTTGGAATGAAGCCTACTCAATCATGATATATGATTTCTGTAATTATTCTTTGCATACTCTTTCCCAGTAACTTGCTAAGGATATTTGCATTTATGGTCATTGAAATAATTGGCCTGTATTCTATTTCTTTCTGAGTTCTTGTCTGGTTTTAGAGTCAAAGTAATGGTAGCACCCAGAAATGAGTTGGCAATACTCCTTTCTTTTCCATGTCTTAAAGAGCTTGAAAAGGTCTGTTATTAGACCTTTTCCAGAGTTCTTAAATGAATTCAGTATTGAATCTGCTGAGTCCTGAGCTTTTCTTACTAAGCAATGTGGTTTTAGTGCTTATTTGTTAGTGCCTATTGTTGGGCTGTTCAACATTTTGACACCTTCTAGTTTGATTTTGCACATTCCCATTTATTGGAGTTCAATTTTCAAAGCAGTTACTAACAGTCTTCTGGATGTAGAGAATGCCTGTTGTGATTCATCTTTTTCATTTCTCAAAGCATTGAGTATTTTTTCCTTCTTTTGGTAACTATGGATGTTTGTCTACTTTTCCTAAGAAACAGGTCTTTGATTTGATAATTATTTGTATTGATGGTCTTAGTCTCAATTTCAACCATTTCCTTCTGATCTTTATAATTTCCTTCCTTTTACTACCTTTGGATTAGGGTTGTCCTTCCTTTCTAGAACCTCAATGTACATCATTAAGTTTCTTCATTTTTAATCCTGCTCTTTTTTGCAGTGTGCATATTCACAGGTATAAATTTCACTCTTAGGAGTACTGTCTTTGTGTCAATAGATGTAGTACTCTGTACTCCTGCTATGATTTGATTATAACCTATTCACTGCATTCTAAATAAAAAGAAAGTTCATTCTAAAACAATAAAAGTCAGAAATTCAAAGCTAATCAAAGATCATTAGAAAATAAATAAATAAAAGCAAAATAATACCTTACTGTTATTTCAATAAACATTCAATATGACAATTTTTCAAAATAATAAAATAGTACTAACATACTTAATAATGACTACTATGAATACATGAAATTAGAGGTCATAAATGATGGAGGATGTAATTGAGATATGTGTGTATATTTGTGCGTACCTACAGGAAGGAAGATGAGTAACATGCTGAAGATTACTAACAGAAAAAAGGAAAATAAGAAGATACAGGGCTGGATGTGGTGGCACACTCCTGTAATCTTGGGATTGGAAGGTTGAGGCAGGAGGATTGCTGAGAGTTGAAGGCCAACCTAGGCTACAAAGTGAGTTGAAGACCAGCCTCAACTGTACAGTGAGACCCTGTCTCAAAAAGAAGGGAAAAAAATATACAAATTGGACTAGGTCAATCAGTAGGTACCAACAAAAACAGTGGGTATTAATTCAAACATTCCAATATTCTTTTAAATATCAGTTGTGTAAACACGGCAATTAAAAGTCACAGACTGTCAGCATCAGTCATATCATCTATATTAATGTATGTTACACATTAGGACAGAAACAGATTGAAAGTATAAAAATAGAGACAGGAATAGTCAATGAATACTAATCAACACACAGTTAAATTTATTTTACTTCTGACAGACCAGAGGCCAGATTGAAGACAAGGATCAGGGATAAATGCAGATGTCACAAAATGTTGCCCCAATAAATACAGGCGTGGCTGAAAACGTGGCCACCCTCACTATTCACGAGTCCCTGCGAGCTGAAACCACACTGAGAAGCGCTCTCTCTCTCTCTCTCTCTCTCTCTCTCTCTCTCTCTCTCTGTCTCTCTCTTGCTCCAGCTGAGCGCTGGTGGAAAGGTACAGGAAAGGTACCCTCGTGCTCTTCCCGGAAATGCAAGTTAAGGCAGCAAAGAGGAAAATCAGCCTGGAAGCACCTGCAAAAGTAAACACAGATGCATCCTGTGATCAGGAATAGCACGTCTCTCTCTTTACCTAAACATTTGAACATCAGTACGTGAGTCATGTGTCTGAGGTTAGAGCTCCTTGCAGGCTTTGCCACAGCCGCCAGGTAAGGGAGGCGCCCACGCACGTGCGGGAGAAGCGTGGGCGCCCTGGAGGTGTGTGTGGTGGGACCCTAATAGAACTAATTCCTTTACAGTAGAATTCCTGTGATTCATGACAGCACAGGTAGAATCAGAGATGTGAAATGAGCTAAACAAGTCTGCAAGTACCTCAAAATCTCACTCCTAATTAGAAACCAAAACAACATAACCCACAGAGCTCCGGGCAGGGTGGCGGTGACCAGATGCTGGCAGTGGTGGCTGGAGCCACAGCCAGCTGGGACCATTACACAACCCGGTGAGGATCGCTAAGGCACAGTGACTGCATGCACCCTTGAATGTTTCCAGGAAACCGCTTCCACTGCTATCATCAATAATAGTAAAGATTCCAGATGACATACATTTCAGTAAACTTTTGATTATTGTTCATAAAAATGATCACTTTCAATTCCACAAAGTGTACAAGTAAAATGTGTCAATCCATAATAAAAATAAAATTAAGATAAAAAGTAAAATGAAGTCTTGAGTAATTTCAATAATTTAAAAATGTCAAACTATTTTTATAAATATTCTTAGAATTTTACATGTGTGGCAGTCACCTGAATTGACTTTATCCAGTGATGAGGATTTTATTTCTCCTTCTCCGTATGGGAATTTCAGCCTTTCATAGCCATGAAGACATGCTGGGTCCCCTTCGGGAATGCCCATGTCCTTTTCTCTGCCCCATGGAATCACTGTTTTCCTCAAATACACAAGAACACAGTCTCATGTTTTATAAAGGGTGACACTCCAGGGATTGTTTCTATTGCTCTGTAGCATTATTATTTTATAGAAAAACCTTTGATTTTAACCTAGTTTATACCTTGTATGTTAGAGTATATGATTTTGTACAAAACTTTTGGTGGTAGAAATAGCAAAGGAAAAATTTGCAGTCTTATTCAAGGGTTATTATCACCTGCAGTAGAAGCTAATGAAGCCACCTGGGAGCTCATCTCTTTAGTTCCTGTGCTGAGACTGCTAAAGCTTACCTCAGTGTTTCCTTTATCCTGAGGGGCAGGAACTCTGACCCTCACCCACAGGAAGTCCTCAGGGAACTCCTGTGTGTGTCCCCAGCTGGAAGGCAGTCCCCAAGGCTCCAGGCTGATGAAATCATACTACTCCCCAGGAAGATCTCCACCCTCTTTTCTCTGCATCCTGGCCATGGGGAAAAAAAAGAACAAAGGAAAAAATTAAACATATCGTATGTAAGGTATAGGGGCTGCATGTTGCCAGTAACAGAGTGAGGTCTCCTTTGTGCAGCAGTTGACTCCAGTATGTTGCAATTTCCAGCTTTGCGAAGAGCAAAAACTAAGCTAATCTTTAGCTAACAAGAAGGCCTTTCAGAAATTTAACAAAATAGAAAGTAGGATGTGAGTTTGTCTGGTGAAATTTTCCTACATTTCTCTATAGGATAAGAGTATAGTAGGTTAGATAATTGAATGGAATTACTTCTCTGATTAGGCAAGGCTATTAATCTCAAATAGCAATCCTTTGACATCCATGCTGTGTAGGATGGGTAATAGTTTGTACATCAAAACTAAAAAAGCGTCTTTTCGAGTTTGCAGGTAAGTGAAGAGTGTGGAAGAATCATAATCTGTGTTACGAAAAGATTGGTATTTTTTAAATGGTGTCATCCATATATTTGTATCTAAAAACTTGAGTTTTGTTTTTTCAAATGATCGATTTTTCTTTTTTGTTGATTATAAAGAAAAGAGCCATTGAATATCCTGTTCGTAATAACAAAAGGAGATACTTTGGACCTTTGGACTTACAGGAATACCATTAATTGTCAATTTTGCAAAGAAATCAAATAAACATAAATAGAAGTATATCTTTTAAAATTATTTCATGTTTTTTTCAAAAATGTTTCCAAACATTACAAATTTATTCACGTCTTTCAAAATAATCTGAATTTTATAATAGTGATCAACAAGTGTCATTTGATTTTTATTACTCATAGTATTATGGCTAAACCTTAATTAGAGGATTAGCTCACAAATATTGATTTACAAAGGAAACAAATAAAATTCTCCTATCTGTGCTAACATTCTTCAATACTTTGAAACATGTAACTGATAATGTCCAAGGCCTGTGACTTGAAAACTTCTTTGCCATGTCACATGTGCACTGTAGACGACATCGACACTCACACATTACACGGTGCCCCTATGTATGACAGTGTATGACTCACACTGCAAACAGACTTAAAGGAGTTCATAGCCAGGAGCCCACTGCCTTCACAGTTTGTTCTCATGCTGTTTCATTGTGATTCTGAATATATTAAGTCTGCAGCTCCACAGCAAATATTTTGCCTAATTTTTAAAGTGTATTTTAATATGCAAAGACATTTTTGCTTGGGCTATCATGACTTGGTTTCTGCACCTATCTGGGTGTTTTGGTAACAAATAGAATGGGTGTCCCATGTGGATCCTTGTTTTTCTAAACACGGGATTGTGGGTTTATTTTTAAATGTAACTGACTGATGGTTTCTAAACAGTGCGGGAAAACAAGTGGATTCGATGATTCCAAAATGAAGCCAAAGATTAGGAAATATAGTTTTCAAAAACTAGCTTATATATGGGTTTCATTTCCGCCTTCTGATTTATGCTCAGCAAGTAGAGTTTTCTCGCACCTCCCACCTCAGCTGATGGTTTCAAGTCAGTCATCCGGAGCTGAAACCTCCAGCAACACCATTTAACCCTGATGCAACTGTGGAGAAACAATCTGCTTCCTGAGTCCATTCACTTGCAAAATGTGGATTATGAGAATGCTATGTTGGAGAATGCTTTTGAAAATTAAATGAGATAACCCACACAAAATGTTTAGACAAAGGTCAACTACATTAGTGACATCGACTATTTTGCATGATTACAGATCACTGATAATCTTAACAAAAGATTAAGAATTTTCCATTCTCAACTCCTTAGTCATCTTCCTTCATCTGCTGTTGATGATTCTTTCCAGATCAGAGCAGGTGAGGTATGGATGGAGCAAACCAAACTGCAGTGACAGAGTTCATTCTCCTGGGATTCTCAGGCTCTCCCTCGGTGCAACTCATGCTCTTTGCCACCTTCCTCACTGTGTACTTGCTCTCTGTCATGGGAAACACCCTCATAATCTTCCTTGTTCTCACAGACTCCACACTCCAGACACCCATGTACATCTTCCTAGGGAACCTGTCCTTCTTAGAGATCTGGTACACCACGGCCACCGTGCCTAAGTTGCTGGCCACCTGCCTCTCCACAGTCGTCACAATCTCTGTTCTTGGATGCATTTCCCAGCTCTATTTCTTCTTCTCCATGGGAGCCACAGAGTGCATCCTGCTGGCTGTGATGGCCTATGATCGGTATGTGGCCATCTGCAGCCCTCTGCACTACTCGCTTCTCATGAATGCTCAGATCTGCCTCAAGTTTTCAGCTGGGTCCTGGGTTGGGGGATTCATTGCTCCTCTTGTACCCATCATACTTGTCTCTCACCTCACCTTTTGTGGCCCCAAGAAAATCAACCATTTTTTCTGTGACTCAGACCTATTTTCAAACTCTCCTGCTCAGAAACATTTGTGGTAGAGTCCCTGGGTTACACATGCACCTCAGTGGTGATTCTAAGCTCTTTCCTTCTCACTATGTCCTCTTACGGCAATATTGTGGCCACAGTGGTCAGGCTGTCTTCCCAAGAGGCCTGGAAGAAGACTTTCTCCACCTGTGTCTCCCACTTGACTGTAGTCACCATCTACTATGGCACCATTATCTTTGCCTATGTCCGCCCTCTGGCCAAGTACAACTTCACCATTGGAAAAGTTGTCTCCGTGTTCTACTGTGTAGTCACCCCTCTGGTAAGCCCTCTCATCTACACCCTGAGTAATCAGGAGGTGAAGAAAGCTTTCAGGAAGTTCCTAGCACAAAGGACACTTTTCTAGTTTGGAAACATTGCATCGAATGAGAAATCAAGAGTGCATTCTCTAATTTCTTGCACATGGTAAGTATTTAAAATTGTATCATTAAATTGCTCCCATTTAATGTGCATCCTCTGTGTCCTTTAAATTTTACTCTAAATTCTAGTGAATGTCATTCTTTAGTTACTCTGCTTGTGTCTTAATGAAGTGTCATAGATGGAGAAAGGTAAAGAATAATGCTATTTCCCACAAGGCATTTACAGGTGGATCACAAGCTGGATTTGTCTTACCCACCTCCCTTACATGTTTTCGTGACTTAAACAGAACACATCATACACAAAAATCTAATAAATGGAACAATTTTCCCCATCTTAGTGTTTCAGAAAAAACAATATCACACTAGATGGATGATTGTTCACACTGAGGAATCTAGAAGACAAAGTTTATCATGCTAGTGGGCTGTGGGACCAAGTCCAAATCACTAGCAAAGTGGCATCTTCGAGTGCAGCTTAAGTACAGATTAGAAGCAGAAATTACAAGGTATTTCAAGATTGGTTACATGGATTGAATTAAATCATATACATTCAGAAAAACTAAATATATTTACATAAAAAGAATTATTTATCATAACATAAGAACATTCTGGAGACAAGGGGAAAGGGTTCAAGCAGAGCAAACAGAGTTAAAAAATTATCTCTGACTGAGTTACTTTATCCCAAAAAAGTCCTTGAAGCCAGTTAGAAGTCATATGTTTTCTTAATTATGGGAAACATGATCTGAGAATAATCAAATTAAATTGGTGCATTATCAGAAGAAAAGCAGCTGGACCTAGACAGTCAAGCCTGACTTAATTTAGTAAGATGTTTAAGTGACAGGCAGCAGGAGCAAAGGCAGAGGCTACTATCTGATTTTAACTTGCTCTAACATGTCTATAAGTTTGTTATTCTATAACTGTGCCTTTATTAATTATATAATTATGATCTTACATCTCCCCCACATCTGATTTTCCTACAGAGGAAAATCTGCTTCCTCAGGTTCCACCATCTCTGATTCACTACTAAGGGGCTGGTAAGGGGAAGTAACTTGTAAAAGGAGTTGGTGGTGCAGAGATCACACAAGGGTTTAAAATATGAATTGCCAGGAAAGACATCAAGGGTCCTAGAATGTTTCTGGTTCAAGAGGGGCAGAAGTTGAAAGATCATCACCAGGAATAACATCCCATCATTTTTGGGACTTTATGTTTGAGGCATTCTCACAGCTGACATGAGTTTTCTCTCATTATTTCTGATTTGTTGGCATAATAATGGCATTCCTCTCCAGAAATAGGCAGGAGCCTCCATGCTGGACTGTTAGGAGGGCTAAAGCTCTTTGATTCCAGCTCTTTTCCCTTTAGTTTCTTCCTGGGTTGAGAGGATCCATCACCCTCTGTCCAAACCTCTCCAGGATGTTTTATTCTGGTATCTGAGTTGTGTCTCTCAGGGCGGCTCTGTATCCTGCCGCTTATTGATCCACCATCTTTAGCTCTGTTGGCTCTTTGATTCCAGAGCACAACTGTAGCCAAGGAGTCTATTTGGTCCAAAATCTGTGTGCTGGAAAAATCTTCAGCTATCTGAGCACTTCACTGTAAGTACTGCTGTTGGGTTACACCCATAACTGTAGCATTGAGGGTCAGATCCCCTGGTATTTCCAGCCCAGCTAACATGGATAATTATCACTGGGTCACATTTTTAATGTGACTGATGGGCATGTGGATGTCCTTGTACTGAATAAACAGAGAGGTCAGGTACCAGGAAAACAGGAGCATAAAGACTCATTTTGGTGCTATTGAACACTGGATGGAACCCTTCAGCACAAAGTTCTGACAGGGACTGCCAGACAAACTGAGGCAACAGTCAGCCTGTACAGACAGCACAATTATTTTGGCCTTTACTGGAACCTAAAAAGCAAGAAGTGTTTTCCCATACCATTGTTGGATGGAACTTCAGCAGGCGATCAGAAGCACCATTTACATTAACTTTAGAATTATTGTGATAGCAAAGGACTGAAACACAGACACAGAACCAACAGTCTTTGTCTAAATCTGGGCTTATGGCTTGAAGGACCTGCTGAGTACCATTAACCAGATGTATAATTGAGGACCCTGTATAATTTGAAACAGATGCAGGGGCCAATGGAAAACACTGGTGGCCTTGGAGAAGGAATTGTAATGCAGAACAGCAGTGTAGGGAGTATCCAGACAGCTTGAGTTTTAAAACAAGCCATGAATCTAGTCCCCATCAGTCTGCCCTGACTTTTATCCACTGAGCTGGCATCTACTCTTGACGAGAGGGATCTGGGATACTGTACAGCAAAGGGTCACAGGCTCCCTTCTGACAGCTTGGGCTGCAGGGAGGCCAAGCTATCAGACCAACTTTGGCTCCACCCCAAATTATGACATAATCCCATTTGGGGCAGAGTGTAGATAACAAAGGAGGATTACAGTGTTGTTTTTGGTTGCTGTTGCCATTCTGGACAGACATATTTGTCATTGGACTAGTAGTTACTTTCCAAGTTTAACCCTCTACATCCCAAGGAATGGAGACAGTTTTTCATCGGAAACATAGCCTGAGTTGGACACATCAAAATGCAAATATGCTTTTGTCAGTGAGGGGTCCCATTTGGTCTGATTAAATATATTCTTGGGGTTTGTACCTTCCATGTGGACCTTAGATGTCCAAGACCTAAATTTCTGTATACTCTTTAAGATGTCATTACTCATAATCCATAGTAGAGTCATTTTACTTTAGGTGTAGGCAGCCAAATGTAAGTATCTCAAGAATCGTGTTTATATAACAGTATGAAGACAGCCCTTCTATGAAGTTCCCAGTCTGCTGGAGTTTTAGGCCAGAGTATGCTAAAAAATACTGAGATTAGAGGAGATATGCAATCAGAAACCAAGCAGAATAACAGCACACTGGATCTACAATTTAACAAAACAAAGTAAGGTGTCTGGTAAAATAGTTATGTCAATCTATAAAAGAAACAAGGCGCCTTTTGGAACTTTCCAGACTTCTGGAGATAGTATAGAGTCCTACAGAAAGCACTACAATCAATGCAAAAAAGGGAATCAAAACCCAAACAGGGTAACAGAACATCAATCAGGTATACCAGGGTATGATGCCTGTTCAATCTTTGACTGTGGCTGGCAGCAGGGGCTTTGTGTGTGTTGTTTCTTCAATGTAATTTTTAGAGGATTTGACTCATCAGAGTAGGCCTTCCAGTGGTCGTCTGTATGAGAGGGTTTGATCCTAGAGTGATGGACCTGCGGCTGGATCTCTACTGGTTTTACTACAGTGGGAGTAGTCAAAATAATAAGGTGGGGACCTCTCAAGTTGGGATTAGCAGATCCTTTTACTAAGCTTTGACCCAAACCATACCACCTGGATTGTATATGTATAGAGGTGTGTCATTGGGTGTGGGGGGGTCTCTCTGCTATATTTGTATGTATCTTGGGGAAAGTTTTCCTTAACTGAAAAAGTTCTTCTTGTATAGTGATATTTCCCAACTGGTGTAAATCCCCTTGGAGGCCTTTAGTGCATGGTGAGGAGCTCTCAACAGGACTTCAAAATGATTGTACCCAGTGGGTCTCGATGAGGTTCTGACTTTTACAAGGGCCATAAATATCAAGTCCACCCATGTATCTGAGTTTGCTGGTAATAGTTTGTTAGTATTGACTTTAATGTATTGTAGGTCATGTGGAGAGTCCATTTGATTTTTAGTTCCTTGGCAAATCTGTAAGTTATTTCTTCCACAGATGATAGTCCATTGTCACTGCCTATAGTCAGCTGCAACCCGTATCTCAGAACAATTTCTCTAAATAATACCTTGCATACCTCAGAGACCTTTTCAGGCCTTGTTGAGAATGCCTCTGACCAGCCAGAGGAACTGCAAAGAAGAACCAACTAATACTTGCAGCCTCAGCAAGGCTTAACTTCAGTAGAGTCTGGAGATCTTTGAGAGGACGGAGTCCTGTGTGTTGAATTCCACGTGACAGCCAAGGGCCAGTGGAGGCCTCAGTCCTTGAACAGATCTGGCATCTTTTGTCAATGGCTGCACAAATTGCTGATAATTTGAGGATATAATCAGACTGACTCAGCAGCTGGGCCATAGCAGTCTTCCATCTGTGGGTGATGTCATGGGCCCATTAGACCCAGGCATAAGTTAAATCTTTTAGAATGACCATCCAGTTGTCTGGCAGGGCCCAAACACCATTTGGACCTTTATTAGTCCCTCCTTGTTTTGCCCATTTTATTTCTTCTTTATTATAATGGAGAAGGCCTTTGTGAAAGTTAAGAACAGCTTTTCATGGGATTTCATGTTGAGTTTCTAGATTCTGGACCAAATTACTATTTCTCCAAATTGAAGCCTCAGCCAGGCATGGTGGCTCAAGCCTATAATGCCACATTCAGCAGGCTGAGGCAGAAGGATTCCTGTGAGTTTGAGACCGGCCTGGGCTACAAAGTGAGCTCAAGTCCAACATGAAAACATAGCAAGACTCTGTCTCAGAAAGACAAAAAAAAAGCCTCAGTAGCTAGTGTAGCAGCCTCATCTACTTCATGATAGCCAAGATTAACAGTGTCTTTTACTTTATGGAGTCCTGTGATACCTTTTTAGGCTTCCAAACTGAGGTCAGAACTTGAGAGATTTCAGCCTTGTTTTTAGTTTATTTTCCTTCATCTGTCAGGAGTCCCCATCCCTGGTACAATGCATGGATGTGAACCACAGAAAAAGCATATGGCAATCTGTGTAGGTGTTCATCTTTTTATCTTTTGCCCAATTGAGGGCCTGTACGAGTTCCCTGATCTTAGTCCTTTAAGCTGACCAATTTTGGGGAAGAGATCCGGCTCCTCCTAAGCAGTTACAACACCATGGGCAGCCCCGTGCTGTCTGTTTTTAACAGAGCTGCTTCCATCTGCAACCAAAGTGTGCTCCCATCTGCCAAATCCTCATCTGGAGGTTGGGATGCAGAGAGAAGAGCTCCTCTGTCAATGCGAGGGAATCCTGATCCGGTTCCCTGAGAGTTACGGGAAAATAGGTGGCTGGATTGAAAGTCTCTACTGGCTGGAATGTGAGTCAGGACACGCGCAGTCCTTGGTACCGGGTGAATTGACTGTTTCACAGCCACCTACGTCCCCAACTGTTGAGAAGCTCATGAACTTCGTGCAGCACCTGGGCAGTCAGGTTTTGTCCCAAAGTTAATTTTTTTTCTGCCTCTTTAATTGGGAGGGCAGCTGCTGCCAATGCCCACAAACAGGGAGGCCGCCCCTGGATACTGAGTCTAAAGTCTTAGTCATGCAGGGGCTGGTCTCTCCTGGGCTCCCACCATCTGGATCAGGGTCTCTGAGGCCACCTGCTGTTTTCATCCACAAACAAGTTGAAGGCATGAGTCACGTCTGGAATCCCTGAAGCTGGAGCCAGAGCCATTCTGAGCTTATGTTTCTTCTTAAGTCCAACTTATTACTTCTCTTTCCATTACAGGCCTTTTTTTTTTTAACACTTTGGAAAGTGGCCTGGCTTTTTCTGTACAACCAGGTGCCCACATCTGCTAGAAACCAGCTGTTCCCAAATACTTCGAATCCCTTTTTGTTGTCAGGCTGCAGGATGGAGCAAATAACTTCCTTTCATTCTTGGTATAGATGCTGTAGTCCTTTTTCCAAATCAAACCCCAGATATCTAACATTTTGCTTGCAGATTTGAGCATTTTTCCAAGAGAGTTCAGTGTCACACAAATATTGGAGGACAGCTAGCGTTCCCCTCCAACAGCCTGCTTCACTGGGGCCTCAGATCAGAATATCACCACCATGCTGCAGAAGAGCACGGTGAAAGCTGTCATGG
>PVJX010006997.1:0-73725 GCA_004027295.1 Dolichotis patagonum
TTCACTGAGGCCTCTCTGCCACTGTTCCTGAAATGCTCGTATTCTTGTTCTCTCTCCCTAGAATGTCCTTCAGTATTTTTTGTAGGGTTGGACTGGTGGTCACAAATTCTCCTAGTTCCTCTTTGTCATGGAAGCATCTTTTTTCTCCATTAATTTCTAGAGAAAGTTTTGCAGGATACATCGCCACGATTTCTAGTGACGTTCCTGGTCCAGGAAACTCTTCTAGCTTTATTGGTTCTAATATGCATAAATCAACTGAAGAAAGAACACATCTTTTTTAGGCGCTTTCTTGTCTTCAATGAAACAGTTAAGGGTCACGCACGCAAGCCGACAGGCTTGGTGTAAACCATCAAACTCCTTCACTGAGATCCTACAGTTTGAGTAAAAGACAAAACCCAGCAGTGCATGCTGGGGCACACCTGTAATCTCAGTACCTAGGAGGCTGAGACAAGAAGATGGAAAGTTCAAGTCAAACCTGAGCAATTTAGAGACTTACTGAGACCCTGTCTCAAAATGAAACATACAAAGGCCTGGGGATGTAGCCCAGTATCAGGCCCAGGGTTCAAACCCTAGTATTAAAAAAAAAAAAAAAGGAGCAAAACCCATCCTAGGGCAAGGGAAATAAAGGCTGGGCATGATGGTGCAAGCTTGTAATCCCAGAATTTGGGAGGCTGAGGCAGGAGAATTGCCAAGAGTTTGAGGTCAGCCTGGGGTATGCAGTGAATTCAAGGCCAGTCTAAACTACAGTGTAAGTCCCTGTCTCAAAATACCAACAGATTAATTAATTAACTAATTAATTAATGTTTTTAAAAGATAGATTTGGAATTGACTACAAAAGGTCAGAAGCATGAGAAGCTGGACTAACTCATAGGCATCCTAACCAAGGTGGGGGTACACTAGCTTTCAGCTGAGGCATTTTTAGGAATCGAGGCAGAACCAGGTGTCTTGGAGTGGGTCGGGGTGGCAGCACCACAGCAGCCAAGGGTCTGGGAAGAGCTGAAACCTCTGCTGCCAAACCCCTACTTATCCATGCTGGCCCCGGTGTCTAGAAAGAGGACCATGCGAGGGTCCCTGTGGCCCCACTGGCCTGAAAGGGGTGAACTTCCTGTGCACACTCAGACTCAGGCTGCATGGGAAATGGCGCCGGAAATGCGTGGCACCAACAGAGGGGCCTGGGCTGAGACTCCTGCTTTGGGAACCTCGGCGGAGGGAGGTCCCGCAGAGCTCCAGGCATCTCCAACGCCCAAAGCCAGGTTGCTCTTTTCTAGATCTACTCTAGTTTCCAAAAGGTCAACTTTGTATTTTGTGCAGGAGTTGTGTTTTACAAACAACTTTTTACAATTTTTTAAATATTAATAGCCTAAATTATTTACCAGTCAACTTTTAGTGCTAATGCTAATAATTTATGGCAATCACAAAGCACATTGCATGAAACAAATAGGACCCTGTACTCTGAGGATCCTTGGCTGTGGGGTACCGGGGCACTAACCCCACATGTCCACACTCACGCTAAGGGGACAACACACTGGAATACTGGCTCTGGACCTTCTGTAGCTTATATTTAAAAACATGTCTACCTTGGTTTCAACAGTAAGAAAGCCAGAACAAGTATGTATGAGGTCCAAAGAAACTTAACGTTCTCCTGGAAAGTGAAAATGGCTTTATTGTGAGTGATCTAAAACATTTCCAAAGCAGAGTTGCAGAAATGAGTATAAAACAGTGTAACAGTAACAGGCTATAAAACAGTACCACAGATCTTGTCTATCAAGGGTTTTGAGAGTTAATGCCACGATAATCTGTTTGCAAAACAGTTATTAAACCTAAAAAAAATTCCTCAGTTTATGGTCACATTACTGTAAATATCCAGAAAGAACACTTTTTTGGTGGTAGTGGTGTTGGTCCTAGGAATTGAACTCAGGCTTTCCACCCTGAGCTATGCCTGTAGTCCTTGCTTATATTTTGAGACAGGGTTGGATTTAAGCATGAGCCTTCTGCTTCAGCCTCCCAGAATACTGGGAATACAAGTGTGTGACACCTTTTAAAATGCCCTCTTTGACTGGGTATGGTGATGTACACCTGTAGTCCCACCAGTCTGGAGGCTGAGGCAGGAGGATTGCCGTAAGTTCAAAGCCAGCCTGGACTACATAGTGATCTTAAGGCCAGCCTGAACTACATAGGGAACCCTGTCTCAAAAAGACAATAAATAAATAAATACCCTCTGAAATATTCCATTCAATCTATTAGCGGCATTGATATACCAAAACTAAAATATTTAACAAAGGAGAAAAACCCACATGAATACATATACAGTCAAAAAAACAAAAAAAAAAATACATCAAAAAGAGTGATTCCCTCTTCCTTCCTCTAGCCAGGTTTGGGACATTATTTACTGTTATGCCCAAAGGTTAAAAATGAGCTAATTTGGTCCCTGTAAATTCTCTTGGTGGCCTGCTCTCCCTCTGAAGAGTGTATTTCCTTCCCTCCATTTAATATCTTTAATAAATGTAAAACCTCAGTACCTTTCACACTTGTCTCAACCAATTCTTTGTTCAGGGCACCAAGAACCTGGAAAGCATCCTGGGAAGAGCACCTTGGACCCCAGTAACACAGTTTTGGTGAGCCAGCCAGGAGGCCCCATCGCATACCACGTGAAACACCCTGCAGACCCCCTCCACCTCCAGATCTCTCTCCACCACCAGGCTGAAAAAGTCACAGCCCCACACAATACTGCCTGAATCCGGTTGAACTAAGAAACTGAGAACTAGGTACAGAACAGCAGCCTAAATATGACACTGCTCTTCAGTTTGATTTTTCTTTTGCAAAGGATAAAGCCAGCTCCACTTCAACTGTCTGAGGAAAAGGACTACCCAGAAGAAGAAAGCTACTCCTGTGACCCCCTGGAAGCCCTAAGACCCCTCTTTAAAAAGCAGGACTCCAGTACTGCTCCAAATGCAGGTTTTTTTCAGTCCCACCCATGAGCTACAACATCTAGCCAGAGAGCACATAATCTCCAGCAGGGAAGCCCTACAGCTCTTTCAGCCAGAAGCAGCTCTATGAAAACAGAGACTGCCACACCCTCAGCAACCTATAAAGCTTATGGAGACTTATGTCTGCTGGGGAAATGAGGCAGTAAATCAGGGCATGGCTAGCTGGCTGGACATGTGGATGTGACCTGTCAGTCATAGCAATCTAGAACACATGTGTCCAAGCCCTGCACTTGGGACCAGTCAAAGAAAAATTACAATTCTTCTGGTATG
Organism: Dolichotis patagonum; assembly: GCA_004027295.1. Taxonomy (NCBI): domain Eukaryota; kingdom Metazoa; phylum Chordata; class Mammalia; order Rodentia; family Caviidae; genus Dolichotis; species Dolichotis patagonum. The sequence continues at coordinate 3,258 of PVJX010006997.1, forward strand.
AAATTAAGGAGGTTTCTGATAGGATGGCCTAGACCTGATGCCAGCCTGAGGATACAAAAACAGCCACCATTAGCCTCATTGCTACTGTAAGCTCCCTCAGTGCCCATTCTGCAAAATGTAGTTTTCCTATCTTTAACTAGCCTGCAGTCACTCTTCAGAGCATACTTCTTTTCCTACATTTAATAAATATAAAACCTGGGCAAAGGAAAAAAAACAAACTCATCTGTAGGCCCCCAAAATAAATCTGAGCAAGGCATTCAAGTTATATACATAGTGGAATACAGTAGGATATCACCTGTGTCTGCAGCAGTTCAAAACAGAAAGGGTGCCCAAAGTGGTGGCTCATGCCTATAATCCCAGCAAGAGGCTGAGGCAGGAGGATTGCCATGAGTTCAAAACCAGCTGAGGCTACATAGTGAGGATGTCTCAAAAGGAAGAAGAAGAAGAAGAAGAAGAAGAAGAAGAAGAAGAAGAAGAAGAAGAAGAAGAAGAAGAAGAAAGAGGAGGAAGAGGAGGAGAAAAGGAAAATAACAAACTAAGTGATGTACTCACATCTAATACAGTAGTACCTCAGTTCACAAATGCTTTTGTTTGCAGACAATTTGGTTCAAAAATAGAAGCATTTGACAAAATTTTTGGTTTTATTTGCTGCTTCTGCATTGGTGACAAACATGACTGCAGCCATCTTTCCCACAGAAACACAACCTTGGTCATCCTCTCCAGAAACGTGGAATGATCTAAGTTTGTGAACCAAGGTACCACTGTAAATACCACAAGAACCTCAGGGAGAATTCACACTTGCAAGGCTCCAAGATGTTTCCCACCTGAAGTCTGCCATACCAAAGCTCTGTGCTCTAGTGTGCCTGTCTATTTCTTGATCTAAGGTTCAGTGTTTTCTATCCTTCTTGTTGCTGCCCACGGGCTATGGAAATTTCAACTCCAGTCCCGTAGCCTGCTTCTCTTTCATGATGACGTATTTCTTCCCTTTACATCTATTCACAGAAATTGTCTTCAATGGACATTGTTCATAAGCACAGAATTTATCCATCATTTCCCATCATTATTGTGAGTCCTAGATAGAAATCTAATTATCCCCTAGGAACTGTAAAAGAAAAAAGAAAAAAACCCACAAACTTTAGGCTGCAATGCTTTCTCTTATGCTTGGGTAAAATTTTGTAAAATCCACACCAAGGAGAAGCTGAAGAAACTGGAAATTCTTGTGGTAAAAGGGGTTCAGTTCTAACTCAGGACTCAGGACTGGTCCTGAGGACAGGTCCAGGACTGTCTGTGACACTTCCACAATTTACTACTGAGAACAAATGGTATTTGTTTAAGTACCAAATTGCTTAAGGCTCTTCACATATCACTTTTTCCCATTAAAGATAATCACAGAAAACTGGATGATACTATGAATGGAAAACTTCCCAGAGGTCCTGAAGCTAAAGCCACACACACCACCCAGACATGAATGCTTGGGTCTCCTGCACCCTGAGGTGGCCCTGCTCCCTGCAATCAGCATGTGGAGATGACGGCAGAAGCTGTCACTTCACTGTCTGTATCATAAACCTGACATCAGCCCCAAAGAAACCCATCTGCTTGGAGCCAAGCCTGGGCAGTAGTTTCCTCCCTGGTCCTCCTGGTCCCCCTGGTCCTGGGTACACCTTTGAACTGACCGCAGCATTTCCAGAGCTGCGCTCTCAATAAGAGATCTAAGCATGTGGATGGGGGATCTGGTTCACAGAGTTTAATACACAGCCCAGAAAGCTGGTTATTGCTTAAAAACCATACAAAACAAATCTTGGTGAATTCAATGGGGCTAAGAAACATTCTTCTAGAATACAGTTGAGTTTTTCAGCTGTTTCATCTCTTATGTACTGGTTTATGCCTACAGGTCAGCCTAAGACGCCTATTAATGGTTTAGAATCCTAATGCTAAATACCCTTGAATAAGTAACATTCCATAGACAAAAACACTGGTAATGAGAGAATGTCTTAGACAATCTATTCCATTAAAACATACTAACCCTATCAAATAAATTGCAATATCTTTTGAAAGAGAAAATAGCTATTACAACTGCTATGTAAAAGTGCCAATTGATTGTCTAGTAGCTTAAGAGACGTTTCTAATCATTAAGACAACAGTTTCAACATTGGCAATAGTTCAAAAGTATATTTACTCCCTCTGGTAAAACAACAAAATAACAATTTTCAAGACAGAAAGGGCTTTTAAAACCAATTAGACAAATCCCTTTGTTTTGAAAAGATGTCTAAGAAAAGAAGAGGCCCAAATAAACAGAATAACTGCTAAATTCACAGAGCTACATGGTAGCACAGGCTGGCAGTGCTCAGATGTCCCAAGCACCTGGGGCCAGGGATTTAGCTCAGCGGTATAAGCATCTGCCTGGCAAGCACAAGGATGTAAATTTGATCCCCGGTACCAAAAAAAAAAAAAGAAAAAAAAAAGAATCTGTTCAATATGTCCCAAGCACCTGTCTAACCCCACCTGATTTCACGGGTCACTCACATCCCGTGACCTAAGCACATCTAGTTAGAGACCAGATGTTAGATCAACCAACACTCACCCTCAGGCTTCTACCTGAGTTTCTCGGCTACCTCATGCAACAAATACGTATCTGCTGAGACACAAAACCATCTCCTGGCTTAGCGTTTGCTATAAAACGGTACACGTACCATTTAATTGAAGTGAATAAAAAATAAATTCTTTTTTTAAAAGGCACTAATCCCTCAGGATTGGGAAGGTGGCATTGCCTAATGTTTAGCAGACAAACTGGTTCAGAATTACTTGGAGACCAAAGCATCAATGTCTTTTGTGTGGTGCAAGTTACAATCCCAACACAGCCGCTGCTCTCTTCCAGGGAAAGCACCAAACTCAGGATTATAGAATACAAGGCACCAATTGCAAGTATGAGGAGTAGAGGAGCAGGAAAGTACCAAACAAGATCCATTCAACAACACTGTCTAAGCTAACATTTTGGGATTTAAGACACCATATGCTTTGTGTCTGCAAGTTTAAAAAAAAGCATACTGGATTCTTAAGCCTCTCTGCAGAATATACTTGATCTGTGCATTTCAAATGCAGTTTATGGGAGGACTGAAATGCCATATTAGGAGAAAAAAATCTTCTCATCAGGGATTCTCTTCTAGTAGCAGAAATCTCAGTTAAGAAAGGTACAACCAGGCAAGGGCTTTTTCCATTTGGATGTGGTTCACTAGACACCACAGTCACTGGAAGCAGCGTCCTGGCACGCGGAAGAGGCAGCAGGAGCCACCGGTGGGCTCGGACTGCTCAGCCAGAGTGCTGACCCCGAGCCTCGGTCCCAGACCAGTTCTCACCCAGGGTAACACAGGGGCTCAGCTCTCTTAGCTTATGACTAAACATGTTCAGAACAGTTCTGCTACTAAATACATACACGTCAGTAAACTAGGTTCCCCCCAACCCACAAAACAGACAATCATCCACCTTCCATAAGAGGAGAACAGCCTATGTTTCAAAGTTTTTCAATGCTCTTATGAAGCACACTCATAATTTCAGAAAACACCAATTACAACTGGGAAGCTTATTGAAGATGCTGCTAAAGACAAGTCCTTGCAAGCTAGTATTTCATAGTAGTCAGGCCACAAATCACTTTTTTTTCCTAGCTGCTTTCAAGGGCTCTGAATGTTTATAGGAAGAAAACACATAAAATAAATTACATTAAATAAACTCATCTTGAGCCCCAGGACATTTTCTATCAAGCGGGACAAACACAGGACAGGAAGATCTCAGAATGAAAAATGTCCCTCCAGCAAGGTAATTTGATTAGCAGAAAATGGTTTAGTAGCCTTAGCTGAACCTGCTAAAGGGTAATGATAATGCTCTTGGTTTCTTCACAGTAAGATTTCAAAGCTCCCTATAAACAGGCAAAGTAATGGGCTTGCTTTGGGGGGTGGAGGTGCACGTCACCAGAGGGAAAAACCATCCTTCAGCCTCCCGGGAAGAGCGCGGAATGCTGACTTAAACCCTGCAAATCAGAAACCTCCTCGGGCTTGCGATGACTCACTGGAGCTGGGCTCTCTCTGCTGTACCCTATTATTAGCCTGCCGAGCCCCGTCTTCTCTCCCCGCCAGGGCGGGCGGCACGACGGCTCCCCGCACAGCACCAGGCGCGGCGTGGGGACAGACTCTCAGCTGGTGGCCGTGCGGGGCGGAGAAGGCCACACCGAGGCCCCGGGCTCCTTCCCAGCAACACGAACCGCCAAGCAGCAGACTGAAGGGGAAACAATCGCTTGTGTTTAAACGCGTGCGGTGCAGGGGTGCCCGGGGCTGGCTATGCCTATGACCCTGGAATGCAAAACTGACCGTAAAAGTACAGTTCTTAAAAAGCCTCTCTCCCCAACAACTTGATGAAATCCACCGTGCTACATTTTCAGGAACTTCCCCGGACTGAATCCAGGGCTTTGCTCAGTGCCGTTCCACACCAGAGCCTGCAGCCCTGGGCGGGAGGGCGCGCGAGCCGGGACCAAGCCCGAGAAGGCGTGGGGGCTGCGCAGAGCCGCCGCGGGCCTGGGCACCCGGTGTGCGCTAGGTGCGGGCGGGGACGCGAGTAAGTTAGAGCCGATCTCTCGCTTCCCAGAGATCGTTTGCAACCACCCCAGGGTCTCCAGAAGCCGCTAAACGGCCCCAGCTGGCCTGGAACGCGCGTTCCTCCTACCCCAGCCTCCCACCAGCGGATCGCCCTGCTGGGCACCGCGCCCGCCTCTCCTTTAGGTACCAGTAACTAAACAGCCTTCTTCATCCGCTTTCAAAAGCTTGGGGAAAGCATTTAAAAATGCATTTAAATATTCCCTGCATTGATCCAAATGGAGACAGCTGGAGAGGGAAAAACAAGGGGGGAAAAAAAAAGCAAGAAAACTCCCAAAGAAATAGGAAGCGAAACTGCGAAGGGATCTTTGCTTACTTTTCACAATGCAGAGCTGAGGATAAACGGTAAACATTTCTAACAATCTGAAAGTAATCTTATGGGGCGGCAGGCTCGGGGGCGAGGCTCTGCGCCCCGGCTTCCTGGGTCCACTCGGCACGCGCGTGTGCATACACACACACACAGCGCACACGCGCGACTCATCGTCGCGAACCCACGCGAGTTTCACTTCCCGCCTTAACTCGGAGAGGGCTCTGCGTGCAGGCGGGACGGTCGCCGGCCCTCACCCCGCTTGAACCCGCGAAGTGGAGCCAGACGCCGAGCCCGCGCCCCGCCCCAACCCGCCCAGTACCTGCGCCCTGGCTCCCGGGATCGCTGGCAGCCGCAGCCCCCAGCGCGCCAGCATCCTGTGCAGTCCCCGCGGGTCGGCTGGGAGCGGGCGGGCCCGAGGGCGGGTCCACCCGAGCGCTCCGCGAGGCCGCGCCCTCCCGCTCGGGTCCGCCCCGCTGCGCTCGTGGGTGGGGACCGCGCCTGGGATAGGGCAGCTGGCCCGCGCGGGAAGGCCGAGACGGGAGGGTCTCCGCAGGTTCCACGGGTTGCACCGGGCCCACCTCGGCTGCAGGTATGCAGGCGGCCCCGCCTGGCTCCGGGAAACCTCCCCCGTGGTAGAACCGGCTTCTCCTTTGAAACGGGTTTAGCTGGGAGAGCTACAGAACCGGAACTGGATCTTCCCAATTTCTGCTTCTAAAAACAAACACGAGACAACGAATAAAGAAGAATAAGCACGGACAAGCTTTCACCCTGCTCCTCTGCTACAGGACTGCGAGGTGAGATCCGAAGGCCCGGTTAATTTCAGTCCCAGAAGAGCAGCGCTGCGTGTGCAGCCCGGTACGCCTCGGTCACACTTGGGGTCGGGAAGCCTTGGTGCTCAGCTGTGTCCCCAGCCCTTTTCTGTTGATTTCGCTAAAATATCTGGGATCAACGATTTGTTATGTGAAATGCAGATTTTACTGGGCATCCTGAATTCTTATTCGCTGAATGTACTAGACTCTTGGGAAGCAAAGTTAGCAAACAGTGCAACAAGTGGAAGGAAAATCACTTGCTGGTGGGCCCTCCCTGCCCAAAGACAGAAGGGATTGAAGTCTCTGTGAGGGGAGGAACTCTGGGAACCCTCAGCAGAGCCTCAGGCCTTCGCTGCCTTTAGCTACTCACTTTGCGTTGGCTGTAGGACAAGCTCCTCTCCTCTTTCAGGCAGTGGCCTGCCCAGGAGCATTGCCACCACAGTCCCAGGGATCTAAAGGGTGCAATGCACTTGTCGTCGTTGGGAGGCTGCGGCACGCAATTGCAAGTTCGTGCCCAGCCTGGGGAACTCGGTGACTTAGCCAGATCTCATCTCAAAATAAATAAGAATTTTTAAAGGGAAGAAGGTGGGGCTGCAGCTCAGTACAAAGGCCCTGGGCTCAGTGCCTACTGCCACAAAAAATAAAAATAAAAAAGAGACTGATTGACAGATGTTCACTAGCACCTATGTTGCCCAATGCAGTGCCTGGTCAGGCAGTAGTAGCTCATTAGACATGAAGTTTAAGTGGGAGGGAAAGTGCTTTCCAGGAGTATCACCTTCTGTGAGCCATGGCCCCAAAGGAAAGGGAAGCATTGAGAGAGGAGACGCTGTCTCCTCAAAGGCTGGGCTGACAGAGCTCTCAGAGAGCTGCTGGACAGGCAGATGGAAGAGATGCTACTTACAGGGGCTGGGCGTGGTGGCACATCCCAGGACTCCCAAGACTGAGGCAGAAAGATTACGGTGAGTTCAAGACCAGCCTGAACTACATAGCAAGACACTGCCTTGAAAAACCAATAAATACATACAAAGATACTACTTATACATTCCAGCCTTTCACATTTAAATCTGATTTCACTTTTTAAAAAGAGTTTTATTGAGGTATAATTTACATAACTGTCGCAAATTAAAAATGTATACAATTCTTACAAATCTACAGTTGCACCATGTCAGCCCATTCAGGGGGCCCGAGGGACGTTTTTCAGGGTGAGATCCCCAGGTTAAAGAACACAGGTGTGAAAGACATCAACCACAACAGCAGGCAGCATGGAGCAGAGCAGAGCATAAGAGTGAGAGCTGCTGTATCTTTATTGTATAATTCTTATACGGGTCATTATCCCATATTTACATTCTTACATGGTACCGTAACCAGCACATGCACGCTTACCTGTGCTAAGTCACAGTTACATAACTGTATTCCACTGTGCACTTGTGCTGGACAAGCAGGGTCACGTCTTCAGGTATCTTTAGATTCTCTGAGCTTTGAAGCAGTTTGAGTCATTCCACACACACTATGAACACTGCAATCCAATTTAGAACCTTACCTATCACCCCAAAAAGCCTCCTTGGGGTTGCTTTGTATGGTGCCTGGTCTCATCTCCTGTCCCTCTAGGTTGGCCTTCTCTGGGCACCTCCCACAAACAGAATCACGCTGCTCCTTTTAACCTCCTTCTCATACCTGCTTCACATTTACCCTTGGTCCTACACCCCAATCCTCACTTGGAAGCATTGTCACCCCCTGCCCGGCTCTGACTTGACCCAGCCTCGTCTACTGTGCATTCCTTGAGGTCTCCTGCCTGCTGGTAGACTTCATTTCCACTGTTGGGTGCTGCTTGGGGTACCCTGAAGATTTGCAAAGCCCAGCATCTGCCCTTGGCCACCTGTGCCACTGAGACATCGAGACCACTGAAGAGAAGAGGGCATGCTGAGGGCCCAAGCAGGCAGGCATGGGGTGCTGGGCAGAGCTCTGCACCCCAAGAGCTTTCACTGAGAATGGCAGGCAGTGCTGTAGATTCGCCATGTGGTACATGGAGCCTCAGCCTCAGACTCCTCTGTGTCACTGGAAGACAGGAAAATGCGCTCCCTGAAAGCCACATTTATGATGTTTCTAAAAACAATAGGAAAACCGCAGTCTCCTCCCCTCCAGCCAGCCTCTGTCACAGGCTCTCAGGGCAAGAAGCTCTGGAGCTGCGGCCTTGCAGAGAACGGTGAGGGTAGGCTGGGTTGGAGCTGCATTGCGGTGGGGTGGTGGGGCATTTTCCTGCAGCTCGTGGTCTTTGTCACATCTGGTTGTTGCTAGATGCGCCCGCTCCATTACTGCTGGACCAGCCTACTCCATGGGTGTCACCAAGTGCAGGGCCACAAGTTGGGGTGTGATGTGAAGGTCTCCTTCAAAGCTGGCTTAGAGATGAGGGTGCCTCACACAGGGACCAAGGAGACAATGGCAGAAACCATCGTCATCCATGTGCTCCAGCTCCTAGAGGAAGAGCAAAGGTAACACTCAGAACTGACACACCATTACCAGTTGTGAGCTGCAAGCCTGGGTACTTTGATAGAAAGCTGATCCATCATGGTAGAGGAAGGACAATTATCCTTTTTATTCTCTAGGAAGCATCAAAGAATCATTGTATGAGGAGGAAGTTAAAGAGAATGCAGCCAAGAAATGTAGGAAGAGTGTCACAGGGACTAGAGGGGCAGCGCATGTATTAGAGTTTGATTTTTCTGGGTCTTGTGCTTTAAAAAATGTTTATTTCTTCCCTACCATGTCAATTTTGTATTCCTAGTTTTTTTCTCTCCTTAAACAAGGTACCCCAAATTAGGCTCACCTAAACCTGGATCTGCCTCTGTGGTTGCAAGATCTTTTTAGGTCATTACAAAACTTTATGGGGCAAATGTGTGCTCTTGGTGACATCAAAGAGCCTGAAGATCATGGGTTCTATGATCTTCCGCAGGTCCCAGGGCCAGAGCTCAAGTCCAGGAGTCAGCAGCTTCTGACCCTGCGCTTGTCACCTTGCCCTTGGATTGCTGGTGTTCCCTGATGACATCTGGCTTCTGGTAGTCACTTGCACAGCCTGGATCGGGCACTGATATGTGGCTGCAAATCTTTGTCTTTCGTTGAAAATTCTGGTCACCATGGATTTCTTGCATAATGTTATGGTTTGTGTCTGGATGTCCCCCCAAAGCCTGATGCACTCATGGAGGTAGCTGAGTCTAGCATTTGTGATTGGTTTGTTGTCTAGCGCTGGGATTGGTAGTGTGAGTGCTGCACTCTCCCAAGGGCAGGTAAATGGCATACAGTATAAGGGAGAAGGAGGTGTGTTTTCTCCTTTTTCCTGTTTTGCTCTTGTCATTTGCAGCTGCCATGAACAGCTGCCCCTCAGCCATGGCACTCTGCCTTGGAGCCAGCTGAGTATGAACTAAAACCTCCAAAAACTGTGAGCTACATAAACCTTTCCTTCCTTCATTTTGGGCATCAGGTATTTTGTCTCAGCAACAAGAAAAAGTAACCAAGACACACAAATTCTGATTTTTAGGAATACTACTTTACAGTGTTACATGTCTTAATGAGTGAGGGTTTAGGCACTCACTTTCTCACCCTACACTCTGTCTTTGCTCACACTGTTGTGCTTCCAGGGCTGGGTGAGCCTTCCTCAGGAATCTGCCATTTGGATTTGTGCTTTAGCTTCTAATAAAAGTAGTATGCACCTGAAGGAGAGAGACCCTGGCTCTTTGAGACCTGCACTGTGCGGCTGACTCAGGGTGTGGGGAGAACAAGGAGCTCCTCCCCTCTCTGGGGGGGCGGCTGTAATCCTGCCAGTGGGCAGGCTGAGAATCAGACATCTCATGTCGTCCTGCCCCATGTCCCCCCCCCTTAGCAAGTGGGAGCCAGTGAACTACACATCTTGTGAAAAACTTGGCTATGGTATTTAGTATGAGCTCCCCATATGCAAAGATATGGACAACCATTTGGAAGAAAACAAGAGACAATATGACAGATAGTGAAGATCCCTGGTTGTATAGCTTTGAAATTTATGCTTTCTTAAGTCCCATTCTGTTCTGTTTTGTTGTGTTTAATTTTACCCCCCTTAAAATAAAATTTTATATATAGATAGATATAGATATAGATATAGATATAGATATAGATATAGATATAGATATAGATATAGATATAGATATAGATATAGATAGATATAGATATATATGGAGAAAAGAAAGTGCTCTAAAGGATATAACTGCATGTATGTTTAAGTGTTAAGATAGATGACCACATTACTGTTTTTGTTAGATTGTTGAGCAGAACTGTTAACAGTCTCACTGTTTGAATGTCTACTTTGTGTGCTTTGATTTTGTAACTTGAACAACTATTTCCAATGATGACAGTATGTAACCTATCAAGTGGGGATTTCTTAGTGTTTTTGTTTTTGTTTTGTTGTTGTTATTGTGGTTCTTTTATTGGAATTCTGTATTGCTGCTACCCTTTTTCTGTTTGGTTGTTTTCTTTTTTGTTTTTTCTCTTTAAAATAAAATTAAAAAGAAAAAGAAAAGTAGTCCGCAGATTTCATCCCTTGACTTTTTTTGTTTCTAGAGACATAGGCTTGCTCTATAGTCTAGGCTAGCCTCAAATTCACTATGTAGGCCAAACTGGCCTTCTCTCAGTAATCCTCCTGCCTGCCTCAGCCTCCTGAGTGCTGGGATTACAGGTGTGCCCCACCATGCCCAGTTTAGGCACCATTCTTAATAGTTAGAGTCAGCCTGGACTCCATAGTGAGTTCAAGGCCAGCCTGAACTACAAAGAGACCTTGTCTCCAACTACAACAACAACAAAAAAACCCAAAACAAAATAAACCCCAAACAACCCCCCAAACAAAATTGAATATGAACAAAGGCACTTAATATTAAAACCTCAGTACTCAAGAAAATATATAGTCTTTAGTGCATTTATTAGAAAACAGAAATGGTTGACAACAAACTAAATTTACAATCTAAGGAGCCAGAAAAATGTAGCAAAAATAAACTTAAAGTGAATAGACAGGAAGAAATGATAAAGGCAGAAACAGATACCAAATCAGTTTTCCTCCACTTTTCCGCTATACGAACTTCTCTTTCCCCTCTAAAAAGTACAGCAAAACCCTAGTGGTCGGTTGTATTATTTTAAGCACCAACACAGGAAAACCTGAAACCAGATGGGGGGGGGGTGTAAAAACAACAGAAAAGATCAAAAAAGATAACTCTCCCTGCCCCCCAGTAGCAGGGATTGAAACCAGGGCTGAAACCAGCCTTTTTTGTTTTGTTTTGGCACAATAAGAAGAAGATATAAAATAAAAGTAGCCTTTATTCCAAGGATGTGGAGAGAAGTCCATGACATAGACAGCCTGGCATTCTCTGACCGGAACATGGAGTATGGGATATAAATATAACCTCTGACCAGGGTGGCACTTAGGGCAGGCATTGATGACACACAAGGGGCTGATTGGGACCTTTTTCATGCTACTGGGAAAGGAAAAAGGAAGTTGTCACAAGGGAAGGAGGAAGTGACCTCCTTTTTGTTTCCGCCTCCCACTAAAGCTTATTCTAGGGCAAAAATATTTCATTCCCATCTTTTTATTGTTAGGAAAAGGGCTAAGTCTCTCTCTTACTACTTACTACTATTGGGGCTTAGGAATGTTGATGGGATGATGGTTGATGCCCATGTAGAAGCTGGTACCAGGTGTTTCAGCCAGGACAACTTCATCACTGGCAAATGCCCGAATCTTAGACTGGAAAAACAAAGCGACAAGGTGCTGTGAGAGGAAGGCCACTATCATATTTAAAGACCCAGGGGAGGTAGAAGGAAAGGTGCCTTTGATTTAAATGTGCCATTTCATCAGGATCACTGTGAGGCAGAATTCTGAAAAATAAGTGTGGGGTTAGGAGGAGTGGAGTTATGAGAGGTGATTATTGCTCCATCTGAAAGGGTGAAAGTTAAAAGTGTAGGTAGGTAGGGCTTGTCTCTGGTCCAGGAGTTGATCTAGGAAGAATAAGAAGCATGAGAAACATAAAGCCTGACAACTGAATCATATTTGGGAAATTACAGAGTAGGGTGGGGAGGGCCATGGCTGTGTCACTATAAGGGAGATAAGAGCCTAGACCCACAGGGATCTCACGTTTAACTAAACAACTGAGGGTGGAGAGAACTGAGACAGTTGTCACGTAGAACAACATGAAGACGATTTTATGCATGATGTGGGAGTCTTTATGAAAGACTGTCAAGAATCTTGCTGTAAAAAAGATAATTAATATAATGTAAGGAATTAGGAACCAAATTGGATAACAAAACATGACTTAGCCTGAGAGTTTCGGCTGTGAGGCCTTGGTGAGACGGAGATGGGTGGGCAATAGAAGATGAGATGACCACTCAGGATGGTTAGATTCAGGGTTGGGAGGGCACTGCTTAGCTTGAGTGATGTGAAATGAGGATGGAAGTCCAACTTTGACTGTGGTTGGGGTTGCCAAGAAGACTAGGTAGGGGCTGCTCCACCTTGGTTGTAGTCCTTGGGATGATTTCCTGCAACAGGACTTTAGTAACTATATCAGCAGTCTCCCTGGTTGTGGGAAAGGTTTTTAACTATCCTGACAAAGTACAAACAAAGGTGAGAAGATATTTGAGAGTTTTTTGGCGGGGCATGTGTATAAAATCTACCTGCCAGTCTTGACCAAGAGTGTGTCTGCAACATTGATGACTAGGAAAGGAAGGGGGTGGTATGTGTCTCTGAAGAGAGGTTTTACTATAGAGATGACAGGTCTAAGTTGTTGAGACCTCAGAGTGTCTGGGTCAGTCTACATAAACACAAAGGAATCCTGATAATTAGGGTATTTTTTAAAAAAAGGCATCTTTAAGATCTACTACTGTAAAGTGAGTGGTGGAGGGAGGATATGAGAGAGCATGGTATAAGGGTTTGGCACCACTGGGTGGATTGGGGTAATAGCATTATTGATCACCCTAAGGTCCTGCATGAGACAATAAGACGCATCAGGCTTGAGTACTGGGAGAATGGGAGGGTGAATGGGTAGCTTTAAGAAAAACATGTCTAAAAGGTGCTTAATTATAGGTTTAAGTCTCTGTAAATGTTTGGGAGCTATGGGATACTGGGGAAACACAAGGAAAAATTGAAAGATCCCTAAGGTGAATTAAAATAAGCATGGCATGGGTAGTGCAGGCGGGATTGGAGGTATCCCAGACTACGGGATCAACCAGAGAAGAAAATCTTTACCTAAAAGTGGTGTGAGACATGTTAGAATTACTAGGAAGTTATGGGTAAAGAAGAGAGTCTGGAACCTGCATGGAATAGGCCCTGTCTGCAAAGGCTGCATAGGTTGGCTGTCAACACCCACTATAGAGACTGAGGACTTAATACAATGGCCTGAAAACTCAGAACATTATATATGGCCTCTATGTCCACAAGTACAGAGAATGTCTTACCTGAGACCTCCAGTGGGACTTGGGGCTCTGAGAAGGATACCATAATGGGGGGCTGTGGACCACAAGCCCCATCAGTCTTCAGCAGCAAGTCCAAGTAGATCAGTCAGCAATGAATCTGGTGGTGATGAGATCTCCTGTGAGGGCAAGGAGTTAGAGGATGGCTTAGCCACTCTCTGGCAGCTAGGACAGTTGCTCTTCTAATGGCCCTTGAGATTGCAATAGGGGAAGGCCCCAGAGGAAAGCCAGGGTTGGGGCACTCTCTTGTTCAATGTCCTTTTTTGTTGCACTTGAAGAATGGTCTGGGAGGGGCTTGGGCAGCTCTGCCTTGTCTTGGTTTACCTGTCTCAGAGCTCCAAGTGTCACTGAGAGAAGATCATATTGTTATTTTTTCTTTTGATTTTTATCTCTGTTGTTGAAAACATGAAAGGCCATATTAAGAATGTCTCCCTGTGGGGTTTGAGGGCCAAGTTTAGCCTTTTGTCTTGGGATCTGACCCACAGAGGAAGGTATGTGTCTCCTCCACAGTCACAAGACATCTGGTTTTTATCTTGGGTAGGTACAGATTTAAGTCTAAAGGAGACAAAGGCAATCAATTAAGTATGCAGGAATCAAATAATAGAATCAATAGGCTATTTATGAGTATAATTTTAGTAATGGCTTCCCATAAGGAAGATAAGGGTAAAGTGCAGGGAAGTTTAGAAACTGACATGTCACTTACTTGTCATACAAACATTTAGGTTTTACAATTTTATAAGTACCTCCTGTGCTGTTAGAATGTCTAATGCCAACTGATTTTTGGAGAATGGCCTGTTTTATTAATTTTACCTTTTTATTTAAGAGAGAGGCCAGCTGCAGTATCATTTAATGCCAGTTGAGTATAGTTAATTATGGCCCCAATGTGCATCATATAACCTTTTTTCTGGAAAATATCTGGTGGATTCCAGCAAAAGGAATCCAAAAGGAATTTATAATTATCTCTTAATTTTAGTTGTTGAACTTCCAGAAGATTGATAATAGTACAATGCAGTAGAGGCAGTAAGCTTAACATAGAACATTAAATGGAACTATTATTTTGTATTAACCATGGGTGTTTTAACATTTGAGCGCTGAAGAAATTTATGACATTGTTTGGACTGCTCACTATTTAAGCATCTCTAAGAATAACATATATTATTTGACTGGTGACCTCGTGTTGGTCCGACCTGAATCTCCCGGCCAGAGCACAAGGAAAAGGCAGACATCTGGATCAGAAAGAAAACACTTGTCATCATAAACAGTCTCAATTCTACATTTGAAGGCATGAATATACCATCAGGCCAGCAACAATGAATTGTCTTAGTCATATGAACTTTAGTTGGGGTGTCTCCCATAAGGCTGTGGAGATTATTGGGGCCTCCAATTAATGAACAAGAACTGGTTAAAATTACCAGGTGGCCGCTTTCTTATTCATCAGTTGAAGTCCTGTCCAATGTCTCCTCACCCCAAGAGATTTTGTTTAACCAGTTTTAACATTTTAATCAGCTGGTAACCAAGGTGGAAGCATGCCGTTTAAGTGTATAACCCAAATAAACCTTGATTAAATGATCTGAAAATGTAAAAGAGGAGGAAAAAATTATTGAGCTCAAATAAAAGGAACAGCTGTTTACGAGCAAGCAAATGGACAGACATAGACAGATGATCTGTACAGTATAAACAGACTGGACAAATAGACAACAGATATATAGACTGACAATCATCTTACAAATTTAGAGTGCACTCAGATATATTTAGCCAATTTGAGCTATAATAAATAGACAAGTGTGAACTTTTTTGTATACAAGACAGAATGAAAGAAAGACGCGTCCTCAGAGTAAAAAAGGACTAAAATTGATGGGTTTTTGCCAACTTGCCGCTATTGTGAGAAATGCATAAATAAAAGATAAACTTTTTGTTTTTATAGCCTTTTTGAGGCCAATGGCACCAAGGTTATGAACCAGGCACCCCAGAGGTGTGTTTTTTGGGGGACCAGAAATGGTCCATGTGACCAAATTATAAGTGAGCTGAGAGAACAACTTTGCCTTGGGATTTAAGAGCTTTAGCACCCCCCCCCCAAGGAACATGGAAGCTGTCCTGGATCACATCTATCAAAAGAGGTCCTCCCCTGTGTTGAAAGTGTGATACAGAAAGTCCCAACACCCATTCCCATCAGCTGTCACCAATCAGTGCAGGGCGGAGTCCCAGGGAACAAAAATAACAGTTTTGCGTCAGGCTGTGCTGCCCAAGGAACGTGAAAACTGCTATCTCTGTCCAAGGATGGCAAGGATAGGTTTTCTGACCACAAGCTTGTGAATTTTAGGAATGGAAACAGAAAACCCCGAGTGGTAGCTCACCTCTGATGAGTGAGGAAGGTCGCTGTTGCACGTGGGTTAGCTGCAGCAAGTAAACAGTCCCGGAGGAAACAACAGTGGTTCATAGACAGGGTAGCTCCAACTGGAAGGAATTTCCAGGAGCTAATGCACTCTGCCATCTCAGTCATGGCACCATTATGTTAGATTTTCAGCACAATAAGAAAGAAGATATAAAAGTAGCCTTTATTCCAAGGACGTGAAGAGAAGTCCATGACTATAGACAACCTGGCGTTCTCTGACCGGAATGTGGGGTATGGGATATACATATAACCTCTGACCTGGGTGGCACTTAGGGCGGGCATTGATGATGCACAAGGGGCTGATTGGGACCTTTTTCATGCCACTGGGAAAGGAAAAAGGAAGTTGTCACAAGGGAAGGAGGAAGTGACCTCCTTTTTGGTTCCACCTCCCACTACAGTTTATTCTAGGGCAAAAACCTTTCGTTTTTACTCTTTATTTTGAGACAAGGTCTCAGTAAGTCAACAAGTTGCCCAGGCTGCATCTGAACTTGCGATCCTCCTGCCTCAGCTCTCAGATGCTAGGATTACAGGCGTGCACCACCATGCCCAGCTAAGGCAGATCCTGATAGGTGCTTGTATCAATCAGAATAAAAATGCCCAAAAGTGGCTAGAGAGAGAGAGAGAGATCCTGAAGAGATGAGCAGTCATAGACTGAAAACACTCAGTTATCTCCCTGGAGAAAGGCACAGGCTTACTGGGCTAGTTTTAAAAAAAAAACTTAAAATGTAGGTAATACAGCAGCAATTTAGCTATTTCACACAGACTTTTCCGAACGTCAAAATGGAAGGGAAGCTGTCCAACTCACTTAATAAAACTAGCATGCCAGTAGCAGAATTAAGCAAACACCATGAAAGCAAGCTAGAGTTCACTCTCGTTGCAGCAGCTAAAACAGATCCTGAATCCAGCTTGAGCAGAGAGAGCTCTGCACCGTAATAAACAGGGATTCTTTGTGCAGTGTCTCCCTGAGCTGACAGGGCTGGTTCTGCTGTCACCCCGCGCCCACGGGGGCGGGCCCACCTGTCCCCTCCCCTGGGAGCAAAGCCTCAAGCTTTGATCACAGCCGAGCTAGCTGCGGCTGTGCTGAGCCTCCTCCCTGCCTGCCAGCCTGTCCTCTGCCTAGCAATGCTGTTCTTCCTAGCATTTAATTACAATCACCACCTCTGCGTCGGGTTCTGTGAGCTGCACATAGTCGAGTACACACATTTGTCCTGGTGTCCGGGAACAAACCGAGGGTCACATGTGTGAGATCCATGTCCTCTGGCCCTGAGCCCACTGAGCCCCATCCTCAGCCCTGTGTTTATTTATCTGCCTCCCTCCAACCGGAAGACCAGTTCCAAGACAGAAGGGACACTGTGTTGTCACCAGTGTGCTGAGGCTGAGGCAGGTGGATAGCTAAGAGTCTGAGGCCAGCCCAAACTATATAGTGAGACCCTGTCTCAAATAAAAACGGCAGCAAATTGGAAAGAAGCAGCACCCATCCTTCGGTTGTAAGCATGGGGAGCTGAGGCAGACACTCCTGAGTGCTGAGTGAAAGGGAAACTCGTTGCCCAAGCTGAGCCTACAAGGGAATCGAAGCAGGAGCCGGTAGGTGACTGACCAGAACAAAGGCTCCACTGGAAGCACAGCGGCCCAGGGGTACCCAGCAGGAAGACCCCACCTCAGCAGAGTGAGGGGTAGGCTGGCCTCAGGGACACTAGCCCCAAGGAAGAAAGGAGCCAGACGAATGGGAAGGGAAGGTGCTTTCCTAGCAGCAGCAACAGCCTGTTCAAAGGCTGAGCAGCGTCAGAGCTCAGATAAGGAGAGACCAGAGCCAGGCCTGGTGGGGGATGCCTGTGTTTCTCGTACTCTGGGAGGCTGGGAAGGAGGGTTCCAAGTTTCTTCCCAGCCTGGGCAACCCTGAGACTTAGCCAGATCTTGTCTCAAAATAAAAAATAAATTTAAAAAAAAAAGGGCTGGGGATGTAGCTCAGTGCAAAAGCCCAGCTGAGTTCAGGCCCTGGCGGAGGGCGGGGAGGAGAGACGGAGAGAGATGAGGTGTGCGTTTAGCTCGGAGCGGGCCGTCTGAAGTCTGGCTGTACCTACTGGATGCAGGGGGCTGCTGCCCCTCCATGTCCTTTAGCAGTGCATGGTGACAAGTAGTTAACAAATCGACCCTAAGAACCAGGGAGATAAAACGGATTGGCCAGCAAGGAAATGTTTGTTCCTAAGCTGGGAAGAATCTCGGGATGGCGGCTGAAGTCACAGAGCTGGACGGCTGGCACACTCACTGCGTGGTCTCAGCCCAGGGACTTCACCGTCCAAGCAGGGACAGAAGGACCGAGAGGCACAGGGAGGCCCGGGGACACAGCTAGGGGAGGGGCAGCCTCTGCCTTTTACTGGCTCCTGCTGCGTCAGACTTGGCCTAACATTGATAACGTGGCCGTGCAGAGCAGGAATTCCTTCTCGCTCAGGCTGCACCCCACTTCTCACCAGCATGATACAGAATGCCGTGGGTGCCTCTTACCGCTCCGGAAATTCCGAGCTTCATTTCGGGAAGGTTCAAGCATAAGGCATCCGTCCCTTTATTGACCGCTGTTTGATGTTGACTTTTAGTGTAGAACACAGAAGCGCTAAGGGGAAAATGCTCTAGGTCCCGGACAGTGCCCCCTTCCTCACGAAGGCAGCAGGTCCGTTCTTTTTCAGCACCTGCACCAGCCCCTGTCTGGCTGGGGTCACTGGGAGCCCCCAGCGGCTGGCTGCAGCCCCCGCCTTCGCTCTCAGCGCGCACAGGGTGTGTGTTTGGGAACGAAGACCCTAGGGTTCAGGAACCTCAGATAAAGGCACACGCTCATCTGGCCCGTTCCTGGCTACAGAGCAGTGAAGATTTAGTGTGGATTCAAACCCTGTCCCGCACCTTGGCTGTCTCTGGAGCCGAGTCCTGAAGGTGCCATCTTGGTGCCGGCCGATGCTTGTCGCGGTCAGGCAGCCATGAGACGCGCGAGTCTCCATCGCCACCGCTCCGGAGTACAAAATGAGTCCTTGGGTCAGAAGTGATGCGTGGGGGTCACGCAGCCACCATGGCAGATGACGTCGCTTGACCACAGGGACGGGGGCATCGGTGGAAGTGCGTGCAGGGCAGGCAGATGGGTAGCGGGCTGTGGTCCTCTGTCCAGGAAACTGCTCCTCGACCCGGGGTGCGGAGTAACCAGCATTTCGAGCACTCACACCTGTTTTCGTCAGGGCGTGTAGTGCCACCGTGATGGAGGCAGGTGCTCCTGCTGGGACTGCACCCCATCATCAGCCTTCCAGGGACTGGGTCACAGTGTAGCACAGCACACTGATGTGTCCCTGTGTGCAGCCCCCAGTCCCCACAGCCACCATGCAGGTGGGCAGCACTGTGGAGGTGGTACAGCCCTCATCTTCCGCGTTCCAGGCACTCCTGTGGCTGCGCTGTCCACTGGTCATTGCAAAGCTCAGGTGTACACTCCTCAGCTTCTGTCCACTGCGGCTGTCCCTGTTCTGTTCGATTTTCTCTCACTTTCTATCTAGTACAGTGCAGGTGTTTATTTTCTCATGCAAGAGACTGTGTTTAGTTTTTTTGTTGTTGTTTTTTGGGTACCAGGGTTCGGACTCACGACCTAGCACTTGCCAGACAGGAGCTTATGCTGCTGAGCCAAATCCCCAGCCCCCCCCAAGACTACATTTAGAGCTGAGTAAGGTGGCACAGGCCTGTCATCCCAGCACACAGGAGGCTGAGGCAGGAGGACCACTGTGATTTCGAGGCCAACCTGGGCTACACAGTGAGACCCTGTCTCAAAAATGAAGAGGGGCTGCATGTTTTCCCGTGGTTGCAGGTCAAACTCACTTTCTAACTGGGAATTACTGAACAGCCGATGCAGCGGACTTTCCTGAATGCCTGCTGAGGGCGGCTGGATGGGGGTGCTAAACCCGAGGGATCAGTCTCTGTTTACGTGACAACAGCAGGAGGAGGGCAGGAGATCAGATGGAGGCAAAGCAGAGGGAGATCCGGGTCTGTATACTACACGGGGCGCACACCACCGTAACTTCTCTGAACGCAAGTTCAGCTCACTCACTGCATTTTGGGGGACAACCTTTTTGAGACCACTCATCGTGCATACAGTGCCCGAGGCCTCCGTGATTAAGTGTCTCACCTCTTTTTTGGTACCGGGGATGGAATTCAGGAGCTCATGCCTGCAAGGCCGGCACTGTACCACTGAGCTACGTCCCCAGCTAACCGTCTCATTCATGCATTTTGCCAAGTGTCCCTGCCAGTACTGACTCTGTGAATAATTACTCATCAGTATTTGATAATTAATAGAAGGTAGGCTAGAAATAGTGCCTTCCATTCCATTATAAGTTCTCAGGTCCCTAAAAACAGACAAGTAATAAACCAAAGTCCCATAGGAGCAGGACCTGGAAGAAATGGAATATAGGAAAAAAAAACCATTAAAATGTTATTAAACATGGGAGGCTTCATTAAAAATGAGACAGTCCTGACTAGCAGAGTTTTACTTCTTTCCCAAGGGTCTCTGAGAAATGCATGATTATAAGCAAAGCTAGTAAGTCTTCCTAGTCACTCAATGAAATAAGATAAACATATGGCTCTTTCATATTCTGCCATGGGATATAACAATGGGCTAAATTCGAAAAGGTCCCCGTGGTTGGGCATAGCTCAGCGGTGGTTGTTTGCTTAACAAGTGTGATGGCCTGGGTTCGACCCTCAAATTCCCACTGATAAAGAACTGAGAGGAACATATAAAAATTGCTTAAATAGATGATTTAAAATTATAATGCTATAAACTCTTAACTTTAAAAGAACCCAGTCATTATATTGTATTTGCCTTAATTGTATTTATAAACTACGTCAATTAGGAGGTATTCATTGGCCACATCATCACTAAAGTATTAAAAGGAAAGTGAAACTGGGCATGATGGTGCGCACACCTTTAATCCCAGCACTTGGGAGGCTGAGGCAGGAGGATCCTTGCAAGTTCAAGACCAGCCTGGGCTACAAAGTGAGCTCAAGGCCAGCCTGAAGTGCACAGTGAGACCCTGTTTCAAAAAGGCCAAAAAAAAAAAGGAAAGTGGAAGGTTTATACATACTTCTGTTTCAATAAGGGCATAATTGTTTCATTTCTGAGAATAATATTTAAAATCTTATAGAAAAGTAGTGTGAAAGTATGCACCACACTAATCAGCTGACGGCCAGCACGCTGAGTGGCTCTCCAGGGGCAGGAATCTGCACCCAAAAGCAAAAACAGCAGCAAAACCCTCAGGCAGCTCGCAGCGCTGAGGACACTCAGGAGGACATGCTCCTGGGATGCGGGGTCCTTCCTGTCAGTCGCCTAGCACCGCCCGTGGACAGGATCTGAATAAGTACTTTTGGGCATTCTTGAAAAATGATAAACTTCACAGGGGAACCAAGTTCTTACGAGTGGAGTCCCCAGTAAACCCATAAACGCTGACCTTCACTTGCGGGTCCAGGCAAACCCTAGACGTCTCGGTAACTGACCTGGTGTACTAGGAAGCGGTGCTCACTCGTCCATACATGAAAATCTCCAGGACTGCATGGCCCCCTAGCGGGGACTAAGAGATGAACTTGAAGTTTTGAGTCAGCTCATGTTCTGACAGAAGGCAACACACCAGCCGTTCTCACGTCCCTCGATTGTGACCACCTGTTTCCTGCCAACTCACTTACACATTTCCTGGCCAGATCAAGCAGATCATGGTTTGCTGGTGGGCAGAGAGCCTATGTCTGAATTTAGAGACAAAGAGTGAATTATAAAATATCTTCCTACTGTAAAAGAAAATTCAAAACTCCTAAGTCTGTTACTATATTCAAGGATAGAAAAGGCAGGAACCTGTTCCCATGGAGAGTAGCCTTGGCATTCTGACGCCAGCTGCAGCATGTCAGACAAGCGTAACTCAGACCAAAGTGTGTCTTGTTCTGTTAACCTGTTCCACGATTTGAAGGAGTTACCACTCAGAGACAGCTCGGCTCAGTCTAAGCCAGCGAGTCTCTCCCTGCCTACCCTAGCCCTGATCTTCTTGCTATAGAATAGAAAATCCCCACCTAACTTGCCTGAAATAAATCTAACAATGTATGACAGGATAATATGTAATTGACTCTAGAAAGTCCTGTTACAGCCTTTTTGTACTTCCTGCTAGCCTTTTGTATTTCCTATTAACAACCTATGTAAGTGTTCGATTAACCCCAAAATGGGGCTGATGACTTGGAACTGAGATCCCCATCAGGCTTCCTGTGTAAATAAAGCTGTTTGCCTTCCAACTGCCTCTGTGCTGCGTGTTAACCTGGCTGGGTCCCATTTTCTGCAACATTACCGTGTTGTTGTTTCAGGTCTTTTATGTGCCAAACCAGGCTTGACTGTTTTTATCTTCCTTAAATGTTTTTCTTTCGGTTATTTGTAATTCTGTCTGATGATATCTGCAGAGTTATTTTTAACTTTGCTGTAAGTTTTCAAGTTTCCCTATGTCCTCTGAAGTAGTGTAGTAGGAGGACACTGAACAGGAGGCTCATACTTAGTGCATCTTGGGAGCTGCCTGGCCTCACCAGTTGACGCTGAGTCACCTCCACAGATAGCTGACACACAGTACTCCATGCACACAGGTACACTCAAAGACAGACAGGTGCTCCTCTGAACACAGCAGGTGACTCTCTCAGGCCCTACCCCAGGTGGCACAAATCAGACATAGGCATGGCAGTTTCACCAAAAAGCTGCTCTTCTCCATCTGCCGCACCAGCACTAGGAACCACTGTTGGATGAGTTTCAACTAGGTGAAAAGGGGACTCCTAGCAAGCATCCCTCCCTTTAATCCACACTTCCTGCTCACAGAGTAAATGCCCAGATATTTGCCCCATCTGCCTCCACTGCACTGCCCCCGAGGACTGTGTCATTCTCCACATGAGATCCTCAAATCCATTTTCCAATGACACCACCACCCTGCACGGCTTCTGAGCAGTGGCTGCCTGGATCCTGAGCCCCAGGGAAGATCTGCTGCTGCTCACCAGAAGGATTCAGGTGGCTTTCTCTCTCCTACCACAAGCCCTCCGAGGTTGTGCCGCCCAGCCACAGCATGTCACGACATTCCTTGCTGTAGTCACTCACAGTCTCTGTACCACTACCATGCCCTTGTCCTTTGGTGGCAACTTTACAAGCAAAGGCTCCACTGAAAACCTTGGCTGTGGGCTCTGGCCTCCTCCCCAGTATCTTCATGTCAGTTGCCTACCTCCACCACCGTCCTCTACAGGTCCCACAACTCCCATGATTTCACCTCCTAAATTTCAGTTCCAAGCAACCCACATCCTGACCATTTTAGAATCCATGTTAGCAGCTCTGGGACCACCACAGGATCTGCAGACTGAGCTGACCATGGCCTTGTGTCTATCTGCTTCCTGTTTCATGTTTCTTTAGTTTAAATGCAAGTCACCCCCTGTTGGGTTACCTCCATCCCTTGCTGCCGTTTCTCAAACCCAGCTCTGATGAAATTCACCTTTCCACAAGTGCTGACAGGTGCTAGAGGGAGAGATGCAGGGTGCTGGGTGCTTTCTCTTCAGTGCTGGACTCACATTCCATGAAGACTGGCCCCAGAACCATCTACTGCTCCTTCCCACCCCTCTGATGCGCTGACATAGGGAACACAGGCAGCCTGCGGGTAACTGTGGGGAGCAGCTACTGGAGAGCCATCCCTCACACAGGGCTCTTACAGCAAGGCCAGCCCAAGAACTCAGTGCACCTGAGGCGACCCAGGTGAACAAGTGCTTAGGCAGAGCTGTTTCACCTGACACCAATCTGCCACGTGTATAAATAAACACACTGCAGTCATCTGGCAGTTCCTCCCACCAGGAAAGGTGGCTCTACCTGACTTCTGCTTTCTGCATTCTGGTTCTTGTCCTCGTTTCCTCATCCAACACCATCCCCAACCCGGGAAATTCAAGAGCTGTGCTGGATGGGGCAGGTAACCAACATGATGGCCAGCTCTAGCGCCCCCTGCAGTTCTCCTTCACCGGGCCTTGGTGAGCTCAGTACTGACTGTTCACAGGTGAGTGCAGGCTCGGCCCTTAGCCAGCTTGTTTCCTCACAGCATTGGCCACCTGACACCAGCTAGACAGAATAGCCTCTTGCAGCAGAAAATGCCTCCCCAGCCACTACACTTCAGTTTGTCGGTTGCCCAGGTAACCTCCAGTTTATGTCAGTTCCTGTTACAGTTCCTGTTACTCCCGTCTCTTAGAAACGGCTGGTCAGTTTCCAAAGATGGCGGACCGGAAGGTAGCAGGAGAGAGATTCTCTCTGAGAGAGACAGCTTAAATGCCAGAATTTAACACCCCGGAGAGACCCAAACAGAGAGAGATGGACTCTCTCATCCCAGGAAGTAACTAAAGTTAAAAAAACTGCTCAAATATGAGGTCCCAGGGCTACCATTAGTGAAGCTAAGATCAGCAAGCACAGTGCCCTCCTCGAGCCGCCTGAATTCCTGCCCAAGAGCGACCTGACCGACCGAACTGTGCCAATGTGACTAGCTTGAGCAGCCGGAGCGGGGAGCTGAACAGCCCTGTGTGCAGCTCGCCCGGACCCAGCCCTGAACATGACCCACCCAGAGGCAACATGAATTTGTGCCGCAGCTGTGCTGAAGTTGGAGGTTTGGGAGCCCCCGCAGTTCTCAGGGACCAGCATCAACACGCAGTGAGTGATGGGAATAAGACCCTCCCACGGGAAAGGGGAAACTGACTGGAAGAGATGTTGGATTTGGGCAGGAGAGCAGCCCTAACTCCATAAGGAAGTGGCTTCAGTTGGTTGCTCCCCTCGCTGAGTGGATTGGAGGAATCTGCTTGGATTGGGCCGTGCCCCTGGCCAGGACCCAGTGGGTTGCTACAAACTAATTCCCTGAGCACAGCCACACACTGACATAGTGAAGGCCTGCAAAGGTTGACTGATCGGGAGGAGAGGAGCCAGTGCACACTGTGCTTGCTTGAACTTCACTCTCTGATAGCAGCCAGCAGAGGGCAGAAGCCCCTAGCCTGCATGCTCCAGAGGAGCCTTAACCAAGAAAAGGGGCTGGGAATTACACTGTACACTTGTATGGAAGGAAGCAAAAACATGATGAGAGGGAGAAATAAGAAAAAACCCCCAGCTCGCAACCCTGAGAACATTGATCCAGGAGAGGTAAATACAAAAGAGATTGAGGGCAGCAAACATGCAACATCAAACACAGTGGTAGGAGACATAAAGAGATATCTTCAGGACCTCGTAAGCAGGATCAAAACTGAAATATTAATTCAAATTAAACAAGAGACAAGTAGATTAATAAAAGAAAGGCTGGGCACCTCTCAAGAAGACACAGACAGAAGAATGGAGGAACACAAAAGGAGAGAAAAATTTAATGAAGAAAACAAGAAAAACCTAGAATTCATGAAGCAAATTCAAAGAGATTATCAGGAAACTAAAGACTCCATAGAAAATTGGCAAAACTGCTTGAAAGAAACCAAAGATAGACTATCAAAAATTGAACACAGGCTTTCGATGTGTGATCATGAGAGGGAAGATCTCTTAAAAATAACAAGGGAGCAGGCAGTAACAATTGGAAGGCTAGACAACGACAAGAGGATCTATAACTTAAGAATAAAGCATGTGAATGAAGAAGCAGGAGTCAAAACAGAGGAATTGCAAAGGCTATTCACAGAAATCATTAAGGAAAATTTCCCAAGCATAGAAAAAGGAAATGATATGCAGAGGTATGAAGCATACAGAACTCCAGCTACCTACAACCAAAACAGAGCTACACCCAGATACATAATAATCAAGATCCCAGAAATTCAATATAAGAACAGAATATTAAAAGCCATCAGAGAAAAGAAACAGATCACCTATAAAGGAAAACCCATCAAAATCGCGGCAGACTTCTCAACACAGACCATCAGGTCAAGAAGAGCTTGGAGTGAAGAATTCAAGCCCTGAAGGAGAACAACCTCCAGCCCAGATTGATGTATCCTGCAAAACTCTCTATAGAACTTAATGGAGAAACAAGATGCTTCTATGACAAAGAGGAACCGGGAGAATTTGTGACCACCAATCCAACCCTACAAAAAATACTGAAGGACATTTTAGAAAGAGAGAGCACAATACGAGCATTTCAGGAACAATGGCAGAGAGGCCTCAGTGAACGGGGCAGACAGTGGAGTGGAACAGAAAAATAGACAACCAATGGCAGAAAAACAGAATAGCAGAAATAAGGCAGAGAACATTGGCTGTAATCTCTAGTATAGAGGGCCTTGAAATATTAACAGAGTGAAACACAGGCAGAGTAGATCAGGAGATAGGGTCCATTGAGATGCTCTATATAGGGAGGCAGTGACCCAAAACAAGCAGTGCACCCTATGGGAGTGAAAGGGGAGGAATTGTCTAAAAAAGGAAGGCAGAGGATATCGTTAATTGGGTAACAAGATTTAAAATTTACGTTATTCTCATCACTCTGCTTGGATGGATTACATGCTGTTCCAGTTTGTCTACTTACACTAGACTTGAAGACATGGTCAACTATCCCAAAAATAAGAGGACATATTATGGTAATCATCCCTAATTTCCTATCAACTTAATCTGAAGCCTTTTATAACTTATACTGTCTTATTATGACTGATCTTATTTGAATCTGGGTTGTTAGATTGCTACTTTATATTGACTGATTTTATTTAAATCTGTTATGATTGACAGCATCAAGTCCAAGAGTATAGGCAACTACACTGAAGATGACAAGATTCATTAAGATACCCACTCTGGTTTGATTATTACTTGCTTTTGAAGTCTTATAATGTCTCCAATGCTTTGTTTTTATTAATGTTGTTATATACTGCTGAGACATCATGGTAACCACTGTAGATCACCTTGTATTGTGGTTATATATGACTTTTTTGCTTCATGCTTTTCTAGGAATTGTTTTATCTTGCTTTGTTTTTTCCTCTAATACAGAAAGGATATACATGTAGAGACTCATGCATGTGTAGAGCTTATAAACAGTTTACGAGAACCAACTATGTAACACATGTTGAAATGAACTACTTTGAAGAAAAAGAGACACTACAGTACCCAGTGCTGATTCCATAATGTCATGATGTGTAATCCAGCAAAATTATCATTCTTTGTTCAAAGTGATTTTAGCTTGTTTTGTTTTGTTTAAGTTCAACACACATGAAGGTATGGACAGCTGTTTTGAAGAGAATGAGCGACACTATGACAGCCATTCTCGGCTTCCCTATTGTCTGGTCTTGAAGACCTGAAACGCCCTCCTCGTCCTGCTCAGATCAATTCCATACTATGTTGTTTCATGTGAATTCCCTGTATGTGACAATATGGACAACTATTTGGAAGAAAAGAGTAGAGAGTGAGTATCTCCAATTGTCTAGTTTTGGAATTTATGTCCCTTACATTGCTTTCTTGTGATCTGCTTTGTTCTGTTTTGTTGTGTTTAATTTTACCCTTCTGATATAATGGAATGTATATTTGAGTGGGTAAGATGGATGACCATATTGCTGTTTTTTTTGTCAGATCGTGGAACAGAACTGTTAACAGACTCACTGTTTGAATGTCTCCTTACATGTTTTAACTTTATAATTTGAACAACTATTTCCAAGAAGTCAGTATGTAATTTGTCAAGTAATAATCTCTTATGTTTTTTTGTTGTTGTTCTTTTCCTTTTGTCCTTGGAATTCTGTATTGTTGCTACCCTTTATTCTGTTTTGTTTTTTTCTTTCTTCTCTTTAAATAAAAAAAAATAAACAAAAACAAAAAAACGGCTGGTCACTGTGACGTGCTGCTGGCCACTATGATGCATATTGCAAGAACCAAACAATAACTGCCAAATACACTGCACTTCTTGCTTGCAAACCCCATGAAAATGTCTCTGTGAGCCTTGAGGCCTGACACTTTTGACTTGAGGTCAGCGCCGATCGATGTTACATAAATCTGCCTCCAGATCCTGGGTGATGTTTCTGTGTTTCTGTTTGCCACCGTACTGTGCAGTCTCCGATGTTCTCACGCTAGAGCAGCAGTGGTGAACCTGTGGCATGGGCTGCAGCGGGCTGTGTCCCTGGAAGCTCCAACAGGTCAGCATCCCTGCTCTACGTTGTAGGCTTGGTGGAAGCAGGGACTTAATTTTGTGCCTGGAACAGTACCTGGCAAGTATTAAGGGCGTTGTGCTTACTGAATAAGTGACAGATGGAAAGGCAGGTGAGCAGTGTTTGTGGTAAGAGGGCAGTGTCCAGCTGCCCTTGGAGAATGCAGTTCTTCCTGACGTTTACCAAGATGCCCTCCCTGGGGACAGCGAGGACCAGGGACAAGTCCTGGAGGTGGAGGTGGGGAATGCTTGGCTCTGTTATCAGCTCTGCCACTAATTAGTAAGTAGTGTTAGCTAGGGTGAGTCACTTAACCTTCCATTCCTATCAGGGATAGGAGACAGCACTTTAATTTTTATCTGAAGAAAAGAGATGCCTAAGCATCCAGTATAAACTCCTTACCCCGCTCAGCCATTTCCTCCCAAACTCCATTGACTTACAGAGCACAAAAGAAAATGCCACCCCACAGCCTAACAGATCACCGTTTTTACAGTTAATAAGCTGCCGATGGATGAGAGGTCCTTCCTTTTTCTCTCTTCTTTCTGTGGTGCAGAGAATGAACTAAGCATGTGGCATATCCTAGTAAAGGCTCCGCCGTCCAGCTGTAGCACCAGCCTGAGTTCTCCTTTCTCTGGTGGTACTGGTGACTGAGGTCAGGGGCTCTACCAGTCTTTTAAAACATCTTTTATTTTGTGGCAGCATCTTACTAAGTTGCACAGGCTGATACTGAACTTGCAATCCTCCTGCCTCAGCCCTCCAAGTAGCAAGGATTACAGGCATGAGCACAGTAGCCAGAGAGATTTCTTTTTTGGTGGTACTGGGGACTGAACCCAGGCCTTCACTGAGCCTTTTATTTCTAATTTTGAGACAGGGTTTTACTAAGTCTATAAACTGCCCAGCTAGACTCAATCTTGTGATTCTCCTGCCTCAGTCTCTCAAGAGTGCTGGGATTACAGGTGTGTCACCTCATCTCACCTCTAGGAGATTACTTGACAAGAATAAAGGGCAGTCACACATACCACAAATATCTTCCTGTTTTACATATGCAGGAATCCGAGTGTAGTGGCACTCACCTGTAACCCCAGCCATGCTGGGGCTGAGGCAGGAGGGTCATAAGTTTGGGATCAACTCTGCCTGAAACACAAAAGGGCTGGGAACATAGCTCATTTGTGCTTCCCTGCACAGGGAGGGCCCTGGGCTCTGCCCCAAGGACACACACACACACACACACACACACACACACACAAACACACACATGCAAGCACGCACGCATGTGGTATGCAGGAAAAACACTTCACTTAAAAGAGACAATTTTAAGATATTTCATAATTAAATGCACTTTGAAAATAGCATTTTTTTTTAGAATACAAATACTTGTAAGTGCTTGTAATGTTTACAAACTAACAAAGGTATATTGACTCAGGTGCATCCCTAAGGGGAAGGTGTATGATCGTTCTAGTTCCCCCAAGAAGTGAATCCAATATATCCTGTATGTAAAAAATACCACCAACCCCCACCCAAAAACCACAAAACCAACTGTCAAGCAAAATATTTTTAATTAGTAGGCTGATCATAAATAAATCCACATAAAAGTTTTAACAGAATTACAAAGTTTTGTGTTTCTTTTGTGGCCTCAATTCAGAATATGTGTTAGTCAATCTCATTCTCTAACTGTGACAAAAAAGGGCTGTCGTCCAACAATGAAGCACAGTTTAAGCAATTCATATTCTGTAGTTACATTTTTACATTTTCTTTACAAATGTAACATTTATGTACATCATATATATATATATACTTCTCTATCGCGCATGTACTGAAACTATTGTCTTTACAGGGACAATGCTGAGTTCACCCCATGAGCAGGAGCCACTCCTTGTCAAAAAGTACCTCACAGAAACAAGTAACACGGTGCCACTGATGTGGGGCTTCTCATTAGAATTCGGGTCCAGAAAGGCTGTAGCAATTGTAAGAAAACAGCTGCATCTAATTTCACATGATGACGTGTCATTCCACATGGCTATGCAGGTGGTCCGCCATGCTCCCAGCAGGCAAGGCTGCCAGGCCGCAGGTGAGGCAGCGTTGCGGCCGGCACTGTGGCCAAGGGACGGTTGCTCCTTCCTCCCTTCCCGCTGCCGTGCTGCCCAGCCAGCCAGCGAGCACACGTGGTGTGCACTGTATCTGTGACAAGGTCCCGGTGCTTCTGTGACACTCTGTGTTACCTAGCTTATGATCTTGGCTTCTCAATCACTTTATTCTACTTCACTTACAAATGTGCCGCTGGACGTGAAGCAGAAATTCGTAGTATGAGAATGCAGCTTCTGTCCGATCTTCAACCAAATGCTGGAAGAACTCCGCTTTGGCGGGACTCTCATCTCTGAAAAAGAGGGAGATGCACTCACCTAAGTAGAGTCAGAAACTGTGCTCCTGCACGGGGCTTCAGGAGCAAGGACACAGGGGCACCCATCCAGCGCTCTGCCGACGGCACACCCAGCAGCACTGGAGGTGAGCTGAGCCCGCTGCTCCACCTGGGAGGTACTTACTTCACCACGTGGAGGATGGGGCTCAGTGGTCTGCTGTCTCGAAGCCAGGCCACAAAGGATCTGGTCCTTTCTGATGAAAGAGTGTCCAGGTCCGGCAGATACGTCTGATAAAAGAAACAGAATGAGGAATGAGTCCCCCTCCTAGATGTTAGCAGAATGAGATCTATATCATGATTCTCACCCACCAATCAAATGCCCAGATTCTGCACCGGGCCCGAGGGGCAGCAACCACTCAGCACATATCTAAAATGCTGGCAAATCTGCCTCGAGTTTTCCAGGTAAATTAGAAAAAAAGTTTGCTCATAAGCATGTCCCTAACTTTTTATTTAAGCACTAATTTTTTTCTAGATAACCCATAGGCCACACACTGTGATTAGCACGTCACAGGCACCACTGTGTGCCTTTGTTTCTTCTATAGGGAGCATTCAAACACAGAGGCCACCACTAAGCCCAATTTGCTCAGCAGTTACATACCACGCTTTAGTCTAAAATAGCCTCCCAGGAGAATTTCATGCTTAACTCTTAAATGTAAAGGGGCAAGGAATTAATGTTTTTTTGAGACCGGGACTGGTCTTGAACTCAAGTTCGAGGCTGCAGGTGCACTGCACCACACACCCAGCCATGAGGGCGAGGAGCAGTGTGAATGAGCAAATATGTTTAAAAACTATGTGCAGGGCTGGTTTAAAAACAAAGAGTCTATTTTACATATATTACTTATTACCAACAAATCATTTGCAGTACTCATTAATAATAAATACTAATATAAATTACTAGCATTTTGAGAATAATTTGGTATGAATATGTTAAGATCTTTCTTTTTCAAAGCTAATGTGAAAGTATACTACATATATAGCATATAAAATTTAAAATTTGGGTTAATTACATTTGTAAAGCATGTCACTATTAAAAATTAATCACACTATCTTGATGTAAAACTTTTTCAGTTAGACACAGATATTACTTATTCAACACTATAAGCATGTATGCACATCTGTACCTGCCTATCTACTATATATATTACTTTAAGAGTAAAATAATTTATTGCATTGTGCAGTAATCACATATTGGAGAGTATGTGATTTTAACCTCTAACGTCAAATGGCTCTTCAGAAAAGGTTAAAAATCCTTGCTAATGGTAAAGAAAAGATATTCTATGCTACCAGACAACCTCAGAATTTTGCTGTGATTTGGCTTTATTAATCATGAATAAAAATGGTTTATATTTAAGTTTTTAGATTTGTTAATCTGTAAGATTCCTAGTTTATAAAGGCCCTCCTCGTATTAAGTTTATAAAAAATCCTAAGTATTTCTTAGTGTTTCTTCCAGTGGCCTGCACAGTTTCCTTTTCCCATGTTAAATGTTTAGTCCCTCTGAAAGTTACTTTGATGTGTGGAGTTAGGTAAACACCCAGCTTGGGTCTCTTCCTAATGGTTATTATTTTGTTGTTGCTGGTACTATAGATTGAACATGAGGGCTCCCACAAGCACCCCTGCACTTGTTCCCAGGATTCTTTGTCTACCATTCTAGGTCTTCCCATGATGATGATCTAAAGTGAAATCTTTGCCCCATCCTATCTTTTGGAGTCCCGTCCGTTTCTGAACTCCACCGCCCCAGACTGATCTGCGGACTGTACTGAGCCTGCCTGGCCAGCTGCAGCTTTGGAACAAGTCTACCAGCTGCTCAGCAGAGCTTTTCTCATGCGCCCCCCTTTTGCTGACATTACTCTTCTTCACAAGTGTTTTCTTATTAATTTTATTTAGAAATGAACTGTCAGATTAACTTGTCAAACTAGAAGAAACAAAAATCTAAACTCTAGATTAGGACAAGGATTGCACTGAACTTGTATTAACTGCAGGAAAAAGGACACATTTACAACATGCAAACAAGGCCTCTGTTTTCAATGAATGAAACCAGAACTCAGCACTGCACTTCCTTGGCACTGGTGAACCTACATTCAGTAAAGGCCCAGTGAAAACATGAGGTGTGTATCAGTAAACTCCCTTGAGGCTGTTTGGAAGCAGTCTGGTGTTTCTTTAGAAGGTAGACACGGAAGTTACAGGGTGGCTGGCAACTTGGGCCCACCCAGGAACTCGCCCACAGACATTCAGAGCAGCACTGCACGAGGGACAGTCCCTAGTCATACAGAGGCATGAGCTGTGACCCAGGCCACATGGGGGCTTCAAATGCAGTAGAAGGTGAGAGAAGCCAAAGACAAAAAGGCTTATTTTACTACCATGAATCCAGATAGGAGGCAGACCGGTAGCCGCCAAAGTGGAGGGGAAAGAGAAAGATGGGGAAGTTTTTTTTTTTTAACTGGGGAGATGGAAATGTTCAGAAATGAGAGCTGATGGCGGTATGAAAGCACTGAACTGGACACTTTAATATGGCCAAGACAGTGAATCTTACACAAATTTTATGTCAATAAAAACATTAAAAACAAATAAGCAAAACAAAAAAGCTGTATAAAATTCACTGACCATTTTCTGTGGTATTGATGCAAAATTAGGGTACCCAAGCACATCTTCTATGAAGTTATTGTCACAGCCTTTTCCGATCCAAATGTAAAAAACCTTAAAAAGGCAATAAAACATTAACTGAATAGTTCAGAAAACTCATTACAGCTAATCCTTTCAAAATGATTTTGCATAAGAGGTCAAGGTCATTATCACAAATATAGTAGGAATGAACATAAAAACAAGATGGAAGCTGGCGACTGGGAACACTATGAGTCCAAATCCAACAATCTAGAGCAGTGGGGGCAAAAGTAGGGCACTCGTGCCACAGCCAGCTGTTGGTTAACACTGAAAGCTCTAAAAGGTTCGCTGTCACTGCTCTGGAATAACTTGTATCTTCCTCGCTTCAATTTTAAGAGTTCTCAGAGAATATATTTGGTCCTCTTCCTCATATTTCTCCAGTAGGAATGTAAAGCTTTAATCAGAATGACTGATTCATTCTATTTCCTGTTCACTGTTTTGGGTGGCGGCAATACCAGGGATAGAACTCAGGGCCTCTGCACTAAGCTGTGTCCTCAGTCCTTTTCTTAATTTTTTGAGAAGGGTCTTGCTAAGTCACTAAGTTGCCCAGGCTGGGCTCGAACTTCGTGATTTATCTGCCTCAGTCTCCTACAGTGCTGGGGCTTGGTGTCATCCACTATTGTGATACCAGCCCTACACTGCACCTCATGGGTTTGCCCTTACTCTTTGGCTACCCAGAGTCTCTTTCTGCTCAGAAGGTATCTCTGTGAAGCTATCCCTGCCCATTCTACACCCCTTTCCATCCCTGTGCAGTGACTTCGAAACTAAACTCCTGATCACTGAGATTTCTAACAATGGTTGTCCAAAGTTGACCAGGTAAACGCCTGAAGTCCTCTGAATTTTGATTCTGACAGCAGAGTCCTTGGAGATAAGAATTCCTCTCTCCATACAATGTATCACTCATTCATCTCTGATAGGAACAGGATGTCAACTAGAAACTCCAAAGGAAGCCAGCCTCTGCCTGGGGCTAGCCCACACCCCTTGCACTGCCCGCTCCAAGGCCTCGCGGCTGGCGACCCTGTCTCTCCTTGTCCAGCTGACCCCGTGACCCTGCGACCTCACGATCTTGTGACCCCTCGAAGAGCTCTGTCGCAGAGGCCACTTACCGAGCCACAGTCCATGAGGAAAGCACCTTCCCGTGTCAGCCTCTCTGCAGACAGCTTCTGGAGGGGCGGCTGAGGCACCACCCTGTCGCTCACATGTATCGCACCCTGCAAAAGAGAGGACAGCAGGAAGGGGTTGATGCCACTGTCACTGCATCACCATGGGTCACTAACTGTACAGAATACTAAGAGGTGACACTTGAGAACTTTGTAGGATGCAAAAAATACTGACTGTGCACACTGCTACCTTGGTTGTAGAATCGAGAAACTCAAATATATTTCAACTAAGAATAAAAGCAGGCATGCTAGGGGCTGCCGACTTCCCTTCTGGTTTCAGGTCACAGCGGAAGCTGAGCTGCTGACCCTGCTGCACCATGAGCTGCTTCCTTAAGTATCTTTGGAAACATTGTATTATGTTGTGAATTAGTTTTAATTCTAGAGAATATAGTTTTAACACAACAACCAATATGCACTATAAATCTGCACATTAGCGTTATTATTGGATACCAGATTCAGTTTACTAAACAATCAATGGTGTGATATGAATGTATCAGAAAGTATCAGTATCTCAGAATACAAATGAAAATGCCCACTCTGCAACTTAGTTTTGCAACCAATACCACTGAAAACACACTATCACCTAAGTGTGAAACCAAGACACCCACACATATCCAAAGTGAACAACATCCAGTGCACCAGCACATACCTCATCCGTCAGCCTGTCTATCCTGTATAAGTTAGGGTGAATCATCTTCATCAGATGAACAAGCGGCTGGGACTTTATCTGACACATGGCATACACCCGATCATCCAGGCGTGTACTTGTACCAGTTCTAAAAGCTTTCTACAAGGAAAAAGACACGTTTTCAAGTAGAACATAAATACAGCGGACAAACATGCTACCAAGTATGGAGAAAGTGTGGATTCAACTCTCAGATCTGCCGTTTAATAGGGATGTGAGCAAGTTACTCAGCTTCTCTTAACTACACTGTTAGCATAAAACAAGGAAACCAGTGCCCGTCTCTCCAGGGTATTTTAAGGATTAAATAAGATAATAATCTATGTTGCACCTATGACGGTGCATGAGATGATGGAAAAATGGTGAGTAAAACCAGATCCTTTCCTAGGACTCACTTTTCAGAAGCACACAGAGTGGACTCTAACCACAACATTATTCAAACTGTTCACAGGTAGGTACTAAAGAGCATATTTTTACAAATACTAGTATGTACATACCTTTATTTTTTTCTTAGTCTTCAAAACTAAAGTGCATAATCCAATAGGTAACTATTACAAAGCAACAACTTAAGATTTCATTCTTCATACCTGAGAATTTTTAGACACGTCCTTAACGGTAACAACATATAAAGAGCTACCTGCTTGAGGAGGGCCAGAACATAGAGAGGGAACAGCTTGAGGGAGGCGGGGGCGATCAACCCAGAGTGCTGGAAGTTTGAGACAGCAGAGCTGTACGCTGACAGTGAATCCACCACGGCGTTCACCAAGGCTTCCCTTGCATCTGACAGACTCGATGAAACCGATCGATCCACAGCTACAAAGCAATTAAAACAAAGGTTTTGGCCACCAGCATGCCAGTGAGCACAACAGTATGGCTTATATTTTCATTACTTAAGAAACGGGATGCACTTCATGTTTTTTGCTTTGTTTTGTTTTAATTTTTGGAGTCAGGGTTCCATATGCAGTAGTTCAGGCTGGCCTTGACCTTACTATGCAGCCCAGGCTGGCCTCAAACTCATCACCATCCTCCTGCCTCAGCCTCCCAAGTGCTGGGATTATGGGTGTGTGCTACCATGCCTGGCCCATTCTCTCATTTGAAGTGTCTGCTCATTCCACATTTTTTTCTGAACTAAGTCTAAGTGAATCTGATAATCAGAACAAATCTAGATTCTTATGGATTATGTTTGTTTTGATTTTTCACACAAACACTTAGCCACTACTGCTATTACAGAACATACTGTGTATTATGCATCTATTCCTGAGAAGGGAATAGTTCCGTTACTCAAATGGAAGTCACATGTATAAAGTATTATTTTTTTCCTGCCCAATCTCTATAAATTCCACAATTCAGGTCATCTCTGTGATCCTCTAAAATCTTCTTTGCAAAGCATTCCAGGTCAACAAATTTAAAAAAAGAGGCCAAATGAACACAGGTTTTCATATAGATATTGAAGAAACAAATGATTAACATGAAACTTTTCTCCAAAAAAAATAAAATAAAATAAATATACCCAAGCATTAAAGGTAAAAGAATACTGAGAAACAATCAGTTATAGTATAGATAATTTAAAATCCAGATATAAAATATCGCCTCAAAAATTAGAATGCTGGGCTGGGGGTATAGCTCAGTGGTAAAGTCCTCATCCAACACACATGAAATGCTGGGCCACAAAAAGGAGGATGGTGTGTGCATCTTGTTAGTAAATGCTACTATAATTTTGAGTAGTAATAACTTTCCCTAACTATACGGGAAATAGCGAAGGTTCATTTCGTGTCTAAATTTATCAATAAAAACAAAACAATGTTCACCGAGTGTAGTTCTACGCTGAGCTGCCTGTGGCATGCTCACCTGTGTGATCCATCACTACTGCTGTAAACGCGCCCTGCCCCCACCCCCACCCTCTGCAGGTGACTGCCAGCTCTCCCCCAACCCTGGGTGAGTGCCCTCCTGGAACTTCATGGAAAGAAGCCAACAAGCCTTTCGGATGTAATCCTGCTTCTGTTTTCAGGACAGAAAAGTACGTTTTGCCTCCTCTTTACTTTCGTACTCACCCATGTTTGCGAGAAGACAGATAGCAGCTTGCACGTCCACTCCTGCATACACCTCCACTAGTGAGCTCACCACCGGCAAGCAGAGTGTGTGCACTCTAATCCTCCGCTCACCTGAACAAAACGGTGAAAAAAGTCACTTCAGGAAGAAATGAAGACAACGAGTAGAAAATTTCCTTAGGGTGCTGCTTAGCTAGATTAAATTAAAAATTTAATGTACCCAATATAAAATGGAAGGTAAAATACAACATGGAAACAAAGTTTGGTAAGTAATGTGTTTTACACACCTGTTAACATTGTGTTGCCTCACTACTGTGAGAAGCTGAAAGAAACATTATGTATATGTATGTGTGTGTATATACATATGTATATATACGTATGTCTATAAAAAGATAGTAAGATAGTTACACCACTGATTTCTCTGAGTTCACTGAAGAGAAAGATTTGTGCTGGTAGTCTTCAGACAAATGAATGCAGATGTCTTGTGCTCTGGTGAATGATTTGGGGATGACAATGTGCAATGTATGTGTATCACTATTGCCCTGATTGACATATTTTGAATTTTATTTTTATTTTTTTCTCTTTAAAATAAAATGGATTTAAAAAAATAATAAAAGTGGGTTTTAAAGGAAATGAAACATTTTCCAAATCTACAGACTATGAACACATAGTTTTGGTTTTTTGAGACAGTCTTGCTATGTAGTTCCAGCTGGCCTTGAACTCACTATATAGTCACGGCAGGTATAGAACTTGCAGTAATCTTCCTGCCTCAGCCTCCTGAGTGCTGGGCCTATAGAAGTGCACACAATTTTTTACATAGTGGAATATTAGGTTCTAGTTTTTATTTTAATGTCACTCATTTTAAATTATACCCAACAGAATAAAGCATTTGAATATCTGAAAACTTCTTTGTCAAATAACAAGTGAAGGCCTAACTGCTACACAGCAATTTAATGAGAATCCTCTTTTACAGGGCAAGAAATAACACCATGGATGGCACAGCAGGATTTAGGTAGGTGTTTACCAAAACCATTTGATTTTAGAAATGTAGGTTTTACACACACACACGCGCGCGCGCGCGCATACACACACTCACTGATATGTATTATTTGGAGATCAATAAGTTACACCACACTGCTTCCCAGCAGGATGGAGCCTTCCCCTCCCCAGAGTGCAGTGAGGTGGAGGAAGCCACCGCCACCGCTACTGCCACCGCCGAAGCCGCGGCCCTGACCTTTACTGGACGTGTAGAGCAGCGCGGTTTGAAAGCACACCAGGGAGGTGTCTGTCAAGCTCTGCTCAATGGACAGCTGCACTGCGAACCCCGCATCAGGGTTGATGTTGGCGAGAGACAGCAGGTCGGTGGAGCGCACGAAGAAGTTTCCATGAAAGGTGTGCATTGAAAGACCTGCAGGGCAGACAAGACTCCTCTGAAAGCTCCAGTAACCACTCTCTCCTCACTTAAAGGTACAGATCCCACTAATCTTGCATCAAAAATACAAAGGGAGTCAAGTGTACTGGTGCACACCTCTAACCCCAGCATGCTGGGAGGCTGAAGCAGGAGGACTGCAGGTTTGAGCCCAGCCTGGGCAACTTAGCAAGATCCTGTCTCAAAACAGAGCACAAAACCAAAAACAGGTAAAGGTGAGGTAAAGCTGCAGTTCTGGGTACAGGTTCTAAAGTATTCATTCCAAAAACTAATGCGAGGCATGTAAAAGACACTACACTTTTAACCTATGTCAATACGTAACCATGAACATTTTCTCATGTGATCAGAAACCAAAGACCTAACAAAGCAAACTAAACAAGGATATACAACTTAGATTTAAAATAACAGACCAGAATTGCTCCAGTAAGCACCCATATAAATCCAAGGAACTGTAAATTAAATGACTATAAAGGCAAAGAGCCTTAATTAGTGTTCATTTAAGAGCTTCTCTACTGTCCTCATTCTCCTTAAAGCACTTCCATGATGGGCTTTCTCCTCAGGCTCTTGAACAAACCAAAACATTACTTTTATCCACTTAACTGTTTTTCTTAAAAAATCGTTTTTCAATAATTACACTCACAATAGTGTGACAGTGTGTATTTTGATACAAGCACGTAATATAATTTTTACAGGCTCATACCTTTGGTACATCTTATCCTCATGACAGCTTCGAACCCAATTTTCCGTGTGAGATACCGTTTTAGGTCCTTCTGTAACTTTTCTGCTTGGGAAGGGTTGTGGGTACAGTGGAAAGATGGGTAATAATAGATGCACCCTGCAGAATACTTGGACATGCAAGCTTTGGAAAGAAGCAGGAAAAAAATTAGCTATAAAAGCAACTATATTCTACTCTTGCAATAGCACATATTCTATGTTGTAAAGAAATCTGAGTTGTAAGGAAATAGCTGAAGTCAAAATACAAGTAACGTAAATCGGAAAACAAAACTGTTTACAAAATATGTGATAATATATATCAAATACTGAGCAGAATTGCTCAGGGGACTGTTATATAAACAAAATATTGAGCAGAAGGCTCAGGGAACTGTTACATAAAGAAAATACTAGTGGCATTTTATGCAGTTTATCAGTAATCTTCACAGACATTACGTAGAGAATTCACACACCATTCTCTCCAAGGTACTGAACATGCTTACTAAAGAGATTACATTTAATTACATGCTAAAAATGTTAACATCAACAGAACTTACCTAGAGAAGCCAAGTCAGAGTATTGTGAGCTTAACAGGAACAAGTCCACGGCCGTTTGTTGTCCCGAGCAATCCAAAGCAAGCTTCTTATAAAAGTCAGTTGCAGGCCCAAGGTGCTGCACCACCTAAGTCGATAGATCACCGAGTCAGGCCACAAGCATTTCATTATGCACACAGCCTATCTCTTTCTTCTAGTAAGGTAGAGGACAGCCTTTTCTCCACCACCAAGGCATTGAAGTGGTCAGTACAGATTTCCTACAGCAGTGGCAGGCAATATTGTCTTTATAAAAAACTTATGGCCCAGCACCACTTTAGATGTTTTGCATGTATGAAACAATTTAATTCTTACATTAACGCATTCTCTACAGGGTTTTCATTATCTGCCTTTTATACATGAGGAAACTAAAGCAAAAACTGATGAAGTAAATCAGTTAAGATTACAGAATTACACAGTTACTACGTGGCAAAATAGACCGTAAACCCAAGAAATCTGGCTCCAGAGTGAGAGTATGAGAGATTAATAAAGGTTTAAAGAATTGCTGCCCAGTCACTGAATAATTCAGCTGAATGAAGTAATTTTACCTTTACTAAGATACATGGATTTCAGTTTAAAGGTCTGAGAATGCTATCAGTGTCACTTTAAAAATACACTTGTAGGTGCCAGGGATATTGTTCAGCAGCACAAGCGCATGCCTGGCAAGTGCAAGGTCCAAGTTTGATTTCCAGTACCAATAAAGAAATACATAAATAAATCGCTTGTATGATT
The DNA here is from genome assembly GCA_004027295.1 of Dolichotis patagonum. Lineage (NCBI taxonomy): Eukaryota > Metazoa > Chordata > Mammalia > Rodentia > Caviidae > Dolichotis > Dolichotis patagonum. The sequence goes on from PVJX010006997.1 coordinate 43,428, forward strand.
CCTAATCATGCTTATTTGTGTGTCTTTAACTAAATGCTAATAACCTGCAAGTGAAATTACTGAATTATTTTATTCTCTACTTTCCACATTTTACATGATAGGTAGTACATCTTTATAATTAAAGTGTCTTAGTATAAACATGTTACTGTAACTCAGATTTAGTTTTTCATTTGTAAAACAGAAGACAAAACCAGAATTAGAAAATTACACCAAATCTTTAGTATTTAGAAGTCATAACCTTTCACAAATTGATCTGTTTCATTTGTAAAATGAAATGAATAAGTGATTTCTAAATTTTTACAGCTTGCAGAGCAGTAAAAAGAACACTGCAACACAGACATAAGAAAGGTTAAATTCAGTGAAACTCTCTTAGTAACTTTTAAATGATTAATGAAGTGATACAGCAGCATAATGAAGAGAGTCCCACCTCTGGCCAGTGGGGAGGCAGGCATCAGTGGACAGGATAGAGAAGCTAAGCATACAGTACCTTTGTGCTGGATCTTTGATTGGGATCTTCTCGGGACTGCAGAAGCCCTGCACCCAAGGAAGGTAACTGTGTCTGAAATACAGACACACGGCCACCTGTTGGAGACATTAATTTAAAGGCAGCCTGAAGCGCTGGACCAAGGGCACTGTGTGTTTCTCTTGTGTTGGTGAACATATTTGGTAATGCATTCAATAAGACTTTTATAAGCTGGGAAAACAAAGATAAAACATTCAATTACTGAGATGGCAAGACAATATTCTACTTAAAACACTTCAGAACATAGCACGCGTCACTGCATCTCTGCAAACTGCAAACTAAGGAGAAAACAGACACACTACCTACGCTGTCTACTGTCTAACACTGATACATCAAGGGAACAAGTGTCAGTGTCTAGTTCAAACAACAGAAATACTTTGACACTTCAAGAAAATAAATCAATCTCACCTCTTTGCTTTCATATAGATTCACAAGTAAACCATCTGGTGTTGGTAGAAAAACATCTATAGGGAAAACATATTTTAGTCAACAAAGTTAAAAAGATATAATAAATTAGAAAATTTTAGTTTTCATCAAGTTACATATGTGTACTATAACATCGCCTTATTAAATACATACTTATATACTACACAAATGTGGGTATACTACATATACAGGGGTAAAAAACTGAGAATAATGTATTTACAAGGTATCATTTTAAAACAAACACCAAAGTGTACAATTATTCTCACAGGACACAACAGGACGCACTCACTGTAAAATACTGCAGCGTCCATTCTGACGCCTGTAGTGAGAGGAACTTTTTATCTTGCAGGATGCTTACCATCTATGTCAGACACAATCAACATCTGAGGCTGTGATAATCCTTCTTGTAAATTGTAGAAATGAATAGTGCTGTCAAAGGTCATGAATCCTATTCTTGTTCGTGAATCTCCAGGAAGCCTACAGATAAAAATGACAATTTTAAGTTTCAAGTGCTCAGTAACATTTTGCAAAATAAGCAAACAAAGCTAAGTCTAACAATACTTTCAGAAGACACTGAAAATTATCTCTCAACCAACATAAAACACACAACAAAGATGAAACATTTCATTTTCAGATGAAACCACTTAGATGTTAGATTTCATACTTAGTAAGCTGAATATCTGTATTCACATAAGACTAAACCAAAACTAGAAGTGAAATATTTTAAAAAGTTAAAGATTTCTTCCTAACTTTTCTTTGAAACATACTCTTAATGAAAAACACTTTCAGTTTCAACATTACAATAATATATCTCATTTAAGCATTTTAAGTACAGAGTGACACATAAACACTTTACAAGAAAATTGTATTTATAAAAATTATAAATTTTAATGGGAAAAATGTAAAACAACACTTATTAACATGATCCATCACAGCAAGTAACCATTTCACTGTCTGTCTGACTTCCCTTTTTAATGAGGGTACCCCACAACTGTTAACTTCATCATTTGGTTTATGAAATGTTTCCAGCACGTGCTCACTGTGAGCCATCATGTCAGCAGGCCAAGGCTTAGGTGCTCCAGGGAGCAGCACCATGTGCTCGCCTCGCCAGCAGGCTGAGGCTAGGGGTGTCTAGCTGTCACAGAGGCTCCCGGGGGCACTACACACAGACTTCTCTGTGCATGGGCAAGAAGGCGAGTGGGCTGCTGGAATAGGGAGCCGTGCAGGAGTGGGCTCTGGCCACTCCACGGACAGGGCAGGAGCCTGGCACCTCCGGGAGGGGGTAAGAGTTGTTTCTCCGCAGGGGGCTCGCCCACTGCCACCCACGGTGAAGCTATTCCTGGAGCCAGTGAGCACTTGCAACTCAGGAAGGGCACACACTTAAACCAAGGGTAAAAGCAGAACAACTAAATTGCTAAAGAGTACCGAATGCCAACCTTTCAGCACCTCTGGAGTTTTGGACTCCTGACTCTCACAGTAGTCGGACTGCATTTATAGGCCAAGATCAGTGGGATGCAGGCTCTGGTGACCAGGAGCCGTCAACAGGGCAAGCAAGGGCTCTTGGGTTCAAATGCAAGAGAGAGAGGCCTAGGGCCCTTTGACAAAGTACTTGTGCACTACACCCCCTACCCTGCCCATGTCAAGAACCACTGCAGAAGTGACCCACTGTCACCCACAACCTTGAGTCTCGTCTCTTGTGGATGCTAGAGAGAAAAAAAAACCAAAAACCACAACACAAACAATGTGGTTCCCAGAGATCTGGGGGTCGTTTAATGCTAGCTGGAGGGCTCCTGGTGGGCACCACAGGCAGACTCAGGCAGGAATCAAGAGCCAGCCGGGCTCCACTCCCACTGCGTGGTGCAGCCTGCTGCTCAGCGCCTAAGCGAGGGGCATGGTCCCCGTCTCTGAAGGGCAGCACTCAGGGGTGCCTCTCTCCTGCTGTCCCTCATCTTCCCCCAGGACAACCAACACTGCCTTATGAGGAACTTCCTTGCTTAGAGTGTATTATGGCCACCTCTCTTCCACTCAGATTGCTGTAACATTTTTGCATTTACCTATTTTGAACAGACAGGTAAAACTGTGTATACCTACTGTATACAAAAGGATGTCTAGAAATATATGCACATTGTGGAATGCCTAGAGCTAGCTGTTTATTAACATATGCATCCCATCACAAGCTATCAGATGAGAACAGTTTAAATCCACCTGAATTTTCAAAGAACAGAGTACACGGCCATGTGCTCTGGTTAAGGGGCATCTACCCGGCACTGCAGCAGAGCTTGGCTGTGTCCTTCGCACAGTGCCTCCCACCCTGCGGCTGCCCTCCGCCGCACGAGAGTGGAGCATTTGGTTTTTTTCTCAGGCATTCACCTGGCAGCGGCTGGCCTGGCCCCTCAGGCCTGTCCCTGTGTGGCCTCTGTGACTGCTGATCCCGACCGGAGCCTCCTATGCACAGGTGCTCAGGCCCACGGGGTCACCGCTGAGTCGCAGGGCAGTCGGGTAAGACCAGATTCGTGATGAGATGCCAAAACTTGTGTGCCTTTATGATTCAGGTACTGAGTCACTTAAATCACAGTAAGTCAAGCGGGGAATTCTTATTCTATGGTAGACAGAAAGTACTCTCACAGTTTACACATGCGTATACTTGAACTTAAAAGCTAATCCAGTAAACTGCTGACACTTCAGATTTGTGTATATTTAAATGCAGACACATGATATGAGTAAAACTATTCTTACTTGTCCAAGTTTTCTAACAGCGACTGGCACAGAACTGTCAAATATCCGGCTTCCACAGCATTATGCGACACATCTAAAACAAACAGGTATACTGTGGCCTGAGGAGGACGGAGCTGAAAGGAGCAGAAGCAATGCATTCAGTGGCAGGTACAAGACACCCTTTCCCCGGTACCGTGAGATACTGACTTGCTAAGCACCCTGTCCTAAAGAGAAAACAGGACTACTGCCTGTAACATGTCGTGCACTAATGAAAATGAAATAAAATTTGCGGATTAAGCATGATAAGGTGGTTATAATGGTTAAGTAAGTTGGTTAAATATTTTCCTGGTAAGGAATGTTGGCTAAAGTATCTCCTAAAGAAGAATTAGGCTTGTTTATTGATGATTGTACTTATATATACTTTCCTTAGTCCTAAAAGCATTGATGTAATTTTTTTTTTCTTTTGGTCTTTCTTAAGACAGGGTCTTGCTATGCAGTTCAGGGCAGGAGCCTGGCACCTCTGAGGGGGTCAGAGTTGGCTTGCAACGATCCTTGCCTCAGTCTCCTGAATGCTGGGATTACATGTGTGTGCCACCACACTTGGCTTAAAAACATTCAATTTTAAAAATTTATTTTATTATTTACATAGTGCTGGAGATCCAACCCCGGGCTTCACCCATGCTAGGCAAGTGCCTCGCCACTGAGCTTACAGCTCTAGCCTATGAAGTTTTGCGTGCGTGTGTGTGTGTGTGTGTGTGTAATGTCAACCAAGTCAGGCATGGATGCACATGCCTATATTCTTGGCATTCTAGGAGGCTGAGACAAGAGGCCTACATGTTAATGCCCAGCTATGGCAACCAAGTGAATCCCTGTTTCAAAGGAAATCGTAACAAAGGGCTGGGATATAGGTTCAGCATGAAGGCCTGGGGTACAATATCCAGAACTAGGTAGATAAATGTCAACAAAGGTGGTATGAATCACATAACAAAAATTAAAGATTATTTCTATCACTGTAACTTTAGTTAGATTAAAATTCGTAAGGCCCCTAAGAAAAGTTAAGACCAAAATAAGTCACAAAGAAGGGAAGTTGAGAGTAAAGTGATCAAGCAAAAGTTTACTGTAGTTAATATGGAGCTAAATGTGAAAATTTTGATTAGGATGCAAAAGGCCAAGTTACACACAAAAGACCACAGAAATTATAAAAATAAAAGTGGACCAACCACCAGAAATTCACTACATAGCAGCTGTTCCTATTCCCCCTTTTCCACTAGCTGCATTTTCAATACTTGCAGATAACAAAGATTAAAATATAAGGATATAAAAGAAACACAGTCATTAAAAATGGGAAGATATAACTGATAACAAGCATGACTTAGGTAAAAACAAAACAAAACTCACAAAGCCTGACATTTAGAGCCCATATAGTTAAGGAACAGGCAGACTTTTTTTTTCTTTTGGTGCCAGGGATCGAACCCACAACCTCACGTTTGCCAAACAGGCACTTAGGCCGCTGAGCTAAACCCCCGTGCCCACAGGCAGACTTTCATGACTGGACCAGCAAGAGAAAGATTAGTTACTGTCCATTAATCTTTGTATCTGCATTGAGTGAACTAGAAAGTGGTATCTTTAAAACCTTGAAAACTGTAGTTTGGGGCAGAAATATTCATTTTTCTGTTTGAAGTGTCTTTAATGTTAAACGATAAAAGAGTATGTTCTCATTCCAGGCAGGTAGTTAAATCCAAGTGAGAACAACAGTCATTGTGTGTGCTCATCATAAAATGCTATTTTTCTAGACCAAATAACATTGTATTTGTTAAGTATAAACTTTCAGTATTATTTTAAAAATCAATACTACAACAATTTCAGAATTTGGTCAAGAATTCACTTAACAGAAAACTGAAAACCCACACAAATGTATTCCAGGACTAACTTAACACCAATTGTTACCATGTAATCGGAGGATGCGATGAATTCCACAGTTGAATTCTGAACTTCGGGTCGTTTGTGAGGTTCTCCATAAGATCGTGTAAGGGGGTTATACATAAACTCTTCAGGAACTGGGGAAGAGGAGGAATCAAGTCTAAATTTAGTAACAAGCCCAGAATTAAATGCCTTTATCATCAATATCTAAGGGTTTACTAACAGTTCTGGGAACATTCAATGACAAAAACAAAGCCCTTCAGGCCTCTTAAGGAGATCCAAAGGCTGAAAATAACTGATTTTCTGCCACCATGTGAAGAAACCACGACTGAAGAAACCTCCCTTCTTAAACTTGTGTCCTACTAATTGCATCACATGACACAGAAAACAATCAGAGCTACAAATCTGCAAGCCAGTAAGATAGGCGGATGCGGGAAGTGAACACTGGGATGCAGACACACATGCGCACACAGGTTGGGGCAGCCTGGGCCGACAGGGCCAGGGCAGCAGAATGCAGCCTCCTACGCACTGGGCGCCCTGCTGCTTCCACCAACGCTTTTCCCTCAGCCCTCACCTCACTCTCCTCATCACCGCAGCCCTGGCAGCCAAAGTGCAGGTGGCCCAGCTCAGGATGGCGAGAGCCGTTCTTACAGCAATGAGGAAAGCACGACAAGGACATGAGAATATGCGGAGGACAGCACTCCAGGACACTGACTGCAGGAGCTGGCACTTACCATCATTCACTCTATAGCACAGGTTGCATTTCCATCTTCGCTGGTCAATGAAGGACACAAACGGGTTGATATACGTTCGACAAGATCTGCACCTCACGATGATATTTGATGTTATAACTGGTAATTGCTGGTAAAGAAAACGAAGACGCTGTCATAGCGCCCCTGTGGAAAACGGAACTTGTGGCCCTCTGTTCCACATGCAGAACAGAGAGGTTCACATGGTTTGTACAGACACACAGTAAACAAACCTGGCAACGTGCTGGACTCCTATCAAGCTTTCTTGCTGTTTTGTCACAAACCGTAAGCTAAAACTGAAGCAGTCACACCAAATCTAGCAACAAAGTCTAGCTGACAGTAGAGCCTGGCTGGCCAAGAAAATCATACAGTGTAAGTAAGCACTCTTCAGCTAGACAGGCGGTTAACAGTGCGAAAGAAGCATACACCACCACTAGGCAAGAATGCCTTTACAGCAGGGCGTGATGGAGCACGCCTGTAACTCTAGCACTGAGGTAGGCTGAAGCAGGGGATTGCAAGTTCAGAACCAGTCAAGGCAATTCAGCAAGACTGTCTCAAAATATAATGAGGACTGGAGATGAGGTTTTAGCTCAGTGGTGGGGCATCAGTGAATTCCATCACAGTCTCTCTCTGTCTCTCTGTCTCTCTGTCTCTCTGTCTCTCTGTCTCTCTCTCTCTCTCACACACACACACACACACACACACACACACACACACATGGGCACCATGCACCGCCTGTCTCTGTCAACTGACTGCAGGTGGGGACAGTGTCTCCACAGGGGCTGGGGCCAAAAGCAGCCAAGCCCAGAGTGACTTACACAGCCTCAGCCTGGGAAAGCAGTCTGCTATGCAATTAGAAAATATAAAAAAGGCAGCGTGAGTGTGAGGGAGAAATACCTAAGAAGTATAAATAAAACTTCCCTGACTCCATTTTTTCCCTTTGTTTAGAAATTCATTTAAATAATGCATCTGCAAGTGACACCAGAAGAGGGGTACGGTACCTAGCCAGCAGCCTGCAAATGTCTGGCTTCAACACATTCGAGAGCCATTTCCTCGTCACCATGAAGGTAGCCTGCTGAAACCCTCACAGTTCTCTTCCCAGCTGCAAGGCACCACTTCAGGAAGCCTCCCACAGCTTCCCCATCACCTACGCTGCTTCCAGCTTCTTCCTGATGGTGCTCAGGCTTTTATCACTACAGGACACTTCCCTAATCACCTCTGCATTAACAGAGCTTACTGTAGCACCTATGGCAACACAGCTGCTCAGAAAACATTCATTTGAATTGGAAAGAAATGATTATTTCTAACTCCAAATCAAAGATGCAAATCCTAAGAAAATGTAAGATCTACATCTTTTGAACACAAGCAATTTCAGTACCCACAATATTTTAAAATGTCTACTGTACCGTCAGGTCTCTGAAGGGATGTAACAGCAGTCCCAAAGGAAGCTTGGCTTTATTCAGCAATGCCTGCGTCTGTGGGATATTTGTCAGGGTACACCGGAAGGAACTGCAAGAAGCAAGCAGTGCTGAGTGTGCTAGCTGTCAAAACAACACACTGCAGGGGACAGGGTAGGTCAGAGTGTTTAGGGTGTAAGTGAGAGTCATCTGGGCATGTTGTAACCATAAGCAGGAAGACCCTGGTTACTTTAAACAAGCATAAATGTAACAGATGGCTAAAGACCCAAACTAAGGAGTAAAAGTTTTCATGGTGGAAAGGACAACACATTTAGAAAAAAAAAAGGACTCTGTTAGGACCACCTGTCAGATATAAATGGGGTAAAGAGAAAACTTGAGGACAGGGCATAGTACCCTCCCACCCTCACTCTTACTTTTTTTGGTGGTCTGGACATCAAAAGCCAAGCCTCTCTGGTGCAAGCAAAGTGCTCCCATTGAGCTACACTGCCACCCAAGGCACTTTTCCCTCACAAAGGGTCCTTCTGCTCTCTGGCCTGTCCATTTCTGACTTGTCAGCGCTTCTCCTGTTTTCCCGCTCCAAGGATGCCTCCTTCCTCTATGCTCTGACCACACTTCGTCTGACTCCCGAGTCGGCTGTGCACCTCACCTGCCTTCCCCCTTGAGATGGGCGGTCACGGGCTCCTATGCCACGCCAGCAGTTTCTCCCACTGAGAAGCACTTCCTCCTTAGCCAGGCTGCACAGAAGAACCCATAAGGGTGCAAGCAGCCAAGGAAGCAGGCAACAGCAGCCTGGGACAGCTCAGGCACTGCAGAGAAGCAGCAGACACCGTGCAGGGCCTTCTGGTCACTCCAGGCTGTGCAGTCCTGCTTTGCTCCTCGCCCTGGTCAGGTCCATGGGGCACTCTGGGGTGGCCTGGGCCCTGTGCTTCTCATCCAGCCAGGTCCACTACTGGCAAACTGGGACTGACCCTCAGCCAGAGGCACTGCCCCCCCACAGCACTCGCCATTCTGCTTTCTCTTCACAGTGATGCTGATGCGGTATCACAGACTTACTAGTCTGGGGGTACACAGTGTGTCTTTCCTTACTAATTCTCTTGTATGCAGGCCTTACTATTACAGAGTTGTACATCCCCTAACCCCAAAATACGAAATCTGAAATGCTCCGAAATCCAAGTTTCTGAGTAGACACAATGCTCGAACAGTTGCAGATTTCGGAGCATTTTAGTTTAGCCATGCTCAGCCAGTAAAGACTATGCAAATACTCCGCAATCTGTAAACTGCAAGACCTGAAACAATGAAGGTGCCCACCCTTCGGAGTAAAGGAGGAACACTCATGTGTCAGCACTGATAGCACTGAGACTTTATGAGGATAAGCGAACTGCATGCAGTCTCACAGCTGCTTGCTAGTCATGGTTTCCCGACACTTATGCCTGGACTCTGAATCACCAGTAGGTGACAGGAGAACAGGACAGGACTGAGATGAAGGTGAGAAGAGAAACAGATAACTAAAACTGAGTTTTACATCTGCTTCTACACAAACTAAACAAAACCTCCTATCGGGGAAACAATACCATGCTACTACAGTATTTTCATCAAAGTAGATTACTTTCGAGATTATGAAACATACAAGATACCTACTCTGGGCTGCAGTTTAACTTTTTGAGGTCCAAGTTCAAGTTAGGTACAGGAGCCCAAACAGGAGTCGGGGGTAAAACATCCTTCTCTTGCGTGAGGTTCACAGGCCGCAGGCTTTCGGGCTGTGGGGAACTCTGGAGACTCAATCCTCCCAGACCGGACGACAGTTGGTTCACGCCAGGATACTGCTGCGAGCGCAACGCAAAGCGGGTCAGATCCAACGGATCAGATGGGAGTCAATCTGCTTATGCTACATGGGGAATTGTAACCAGGAAAACTCAAAGTAGTAAGGTTCAAAATTGGCTTGGCAATAGTACAATAACTTAATAGTGCAATCAATTTAAAGCATACTTGAAAAATTCAAAGAAAAAATACTGGGTAAACTTAAAATCTTAGTAATAAGTTTAAACCTTGGAACAAAATTTCAACAACAATGCTGTTCAGTATCAGGAATGTGGTTTTCTTGAACAGTTTATGCTAAAAAGGTAATCAACTGTCAGAGTAACAAGCCAACGCTGCTGAACTCCACAGTGATGTTCAGTGAGTTTTTGCTTTGTCTGTATTTTCTGGTCCTCGTATTATATTGCTATGAATGCATGGATTTTTGCTAACTCAAGCCAATTTAATTGCTGTCACTGTTCATCTGATGTTCACATTACTTAACCCTTGACCAATGTGAACTCTTTAAAGCTGGCTCTGCTGCCCTATTATTATTGTTTTCCTTGCTTTTACTGTTTTCTTCTGCAGTGTTGGGGTCGGAACCACGGCCTTGAGCAAGCTGGGCTAGTGCTCGACCCCAGGCTACGCTCCAGCGCCTGTATCTTGTTATCCTTTGTCAGAGCCTTGCTTGCTGGTGTAAGAGTCTATACTTTTCCTCCCCGTATGGAGAGGGAGCCATTCGCTGGTCCACAAAGGGATCCTTCCTCCTTCTGAGTACAGATGCTGCCTGGGGATCAGAATCCGTGTGATCGGTGCTCACCCTAGAGGGCTGTTATTACCTCTAGGCTTTTGCAATAGACAGATATAGAAAACAAACATTTTTAAATAGCAGGAAAATGTGAGTTCATACCAATATTTCCAATTCAAATTTAAGACAACACTTTTACTGTATAAAGTTCTCTAATTTTTATATCTGTCATCTCTATCTTCTGTCTGAAAATCTTGATTCCTAATGGCAAGAGCCTGATGGTTGCCCCTTGATTGGCATCCATGGCAGGGGGAGGAGGTCAGTTCTCAGGTCCCACAAGGATACCAAACTATAGAGATGCTAAAATCCCTCATATACTACAATGTATCATCTGTACATAACCTATGCACATCTTTCCACACAATTTTAATTCATCCCTAGAGTACTTCGAATATCTAACACAATGGAAATTCAATGTAGTTATTATATCACTTAGGAAGTAATGACTTGAAAAAAGTCTGGAGGTGTTCTGTATGGATATCATTTTTTGTACATATTTTCAATCCCTGGTTGGTCTGAATCCATGATTCAAACCATACAGATGGAATTGGCTATACAGTACTTATTTTATCCTATGACATACTTATTTAAGTAGTTTCAAAACAGCATCATTACTACAAATGTAAGATTATTAAATTAAATGTTAAGATTTTTGTAGTTCTTTTTGTTCTTATACATATGCCACCATGAAGTACAAAACGCTGAATTTTATGATTTGCTAATCCTAGTACTACTGTAAGTGACATAACTAAATGTCAGTATGAGGTACACATCCAGAAGAAGGTTCTTATGCAGAGTGTACTCAATTAATTGACAGCTGCTCCTCACCTCAGGACTGGACTTTCAGGAACATGAGAAATGCAAAGTAACTAGTTTCCTTCAAACTCTTTTTTTGAAAGAAGTAGAGTAACTGACTTTTCCCTGCACTATGTTTACATATATAAGACCAAAATGAAGAGATGGTTTCCACTTGTGGTATTCCCTCATGGTGGGGTATCCACCAAGAGCAATTTTTCAATAAAAAAACTCTTCTAACTTGTTCCTTTTGGCCACAATTTCATTCTTGGACTTTGTGAGAGGAGCTCAGATTTATATGAAGTTAACTCCGTGAATCATTAAGCCTGAATATAATCAATCTGTTAAGACTTCACTTCCACTGGAGAGAAAATCGAACAAAGGAACAAGTTAAATGACACAGCAAAGAAGTAACAAGCCAAATTCAAAACATGGCACAATCTACAGGACCACAGATGCAGACTTTCCTACCAGACCAAAGATATAAAAAGAAAGGGTGAGGGTTCATTTTAAATTAAGATGGAAATTATAACATCAGCAAACATACCCTAATAAGTAAGTTATTATTTGAGTCCTGATTTATAGAAACCATGTGTAAGAAGCCATTTCTAAAACAGGGAAATGTGAATATGCACCTAATTTTAAATTTCATTAAACAATTATTATTAATTTTATTGGCTATGATATGGTACTGCTAGGCAAGAAATGCCCCTCCATCCAGATTAGCTTCAAAATGTAGATCAAGAAATGGAAGTGGGGACTGGCTGAGCTCAATGAATGTTTTCTAAAACATTTTAGATCATGGTGGGGCTCATCATGCCTTTCACCTGTAAAATGGACCATTTCTTTTTGTGCTCTCAACTCGAGACAAAGCTAGTATTTCATGTAGATTCACAAATTCCACAGATCCAAGACACAAATATTCCCAGTTCCAAACCACAGGAAGCTTTTCTCTTGAGGGTCCACACTCTTTTTGTGAGTGTACATTTTTAAACTTTTGTCTAATAAACCCTGTTAAGCCACTTTAAAAAATGGAAAAAATACTAAAGGAAGTTGGGAGAGACGAAAAAAGTAGAGCAAAATGTTGACAATAATTGAAACTATTGAAGTTGAGGAATAAAATGACAATAAAAATGAATCTTGCAGAATGTAGGATATAAAACAAGAAGAGAGGATAGATTATGTAATAAATTACAATAAAATAAAAGCTGAATTTTTTGGGGGGGGGAGTGACAGGGAATAAGATTTCTTATTTATATTATGAATAAAATAAATTTTTAAACGGATGAAAGATGAAAAACTGGAATCACTGACCAATACATACACCCACCCTTATAGCTGGAATATTTTCCAAATCTTAAGGTTGACAAGAGCATTAAAAGGAATAAACAACAACAAAGGTACATACAAGCAACAACAGAAATTCAGAGTGTAAAATATAAACTTAGCCTTCTTTATTTATCCTGAGTGCCTAGGGCAGTGTTGACACACAGTAAGAACTCAAAGGATACTAAATAAGAGGCACAAATTCTAGTCTTAAAATACAGATGCTCTGATTTAGTAATAGCACTTACAGAAACTTCACCTAAGGACATAATGAGATAAATGAGCAAAGGGGTGTGTGTGCATGTGCGTGTGTATGAAAGGAAACTGATTTCAACATTCATCATGGTAAACCAGTTGATAATAGGACACGTAGCTACAAAAATGATAAAGGACACAGTAACAGAGAAAGATTTCACCTTACACTGTTAAATGAAAAATTACCAGAACAACATCCATATTAATCAATGTCCTTTGTTAAACAAGTTGTTTGGATGACCAGCTTCTTTACTGGCTTTTCCTCTACAATGCATAGCAACAATCCTGGAAGGACAGATCTCAAATATTGCTCTTTGCATATGTAAATTATTTAGTGGTACTGGGAATTGAACTCAGGACCCTGGGCTTGCCAGGCGAGTGCTGCACCACTGGCTATATCCCCAGCCTTGCTCTTTGTATCTTGATGGTAAGAATATTGATTGGTATTTACTTTCTTGCACTAACTTGCATTTTCTACAACTGATCATACACTGTTTTTTAAAAACAACCAGAAAGCTATATAGTATTTTATAAGGTTTTTCACGTATTTAATGAAAATATTTTTCTAATTTTTATTTTTGTTCTTAAGCATCTTTTGTATACTCTTCAAACCTTAAAAAGTTAAAAAGAAAATTTTTTTCTTTTCCAAAGGCCAACTGTTGGGATCGCAAATATTTATGAACAAGAAAGTCCTTAGATTTCAGAACTCTCCCAGATAGCTACCCAAAGTGCAACATCTAAAGGCATTTCAATTTTATTACATAATGATGCTTAGAGCTAAGGTAACACAGACTTTTTGATTTGTGTGTTTTTGTAGTACTGGGGATGAAATTCAGGGCCTTGCCTATGCTAGGCAAGCACTTTAGCACTGAGCTACACTCCAACCCATACTTTGAGACAGTGTAATAGCCTATCTGACTTAAGTTTTTGTCTGTCTCCTTTATCCAAACTTTTGTGATCCCTGTACTACAACTACAGTATAGGAAAGACTGTGATACAAAACAGAAAGAAGTTACAGTTTTAAAATGTCATATATTAACTTTTATTCCAAAGACAACCTCTTAACTTATAAAATAGCCTCCCAAATAAACCGTGGAGAAAGAAGTCCTTCCTATTTTCCTATTTCTGGGCCAGCCAACTTTTCCTACAGAGTTTCAGACAGTAACCACGACTCGCCCACTGCAGCACGGCGGGAAGAATGAGCACGCTGAACAAGGAGGGGCTGGGAGGTGTGGGAAAGCCATGGCCTGCGTCATTACAGGACACCACTCACTAGTTCAAACACTTTCTCCTAGCCCAACACTTCTATGGATCAGTCCTTTCTTTACTCTTGGTTTTCTTTAAAACCTGGTCTTCTACATTTTTAAGATATAGGAAGCAACTGTGGATTATGGTTCCCAAAAGGAAATTTGCCTAGAGCACAAATACAAACATTAAACATTAAGCGTATCATATGGACCAAAGGAGTCATAAAGAAAATTTAACAAAATGAGAGGTAGGGAAACTGTACCAAATCAACCACCCTTCTCCAGTATCTTTGTGAATTTTCTTTTCCCTCTTTTTCTCTTCTGCATCTTAATTCCAAGATTAAATTCAGAAACAAATAATTTCCCTATTTCTCTAGATTTTATTCTTTTGTTTTGTTTTGTTTTTCTGTTTTTGTACCAGGGAGCAAACTCATGACCTTGCACTTGCCAGGCAAGTGTTTATGCCACTGAGCTAAATCCTTGGCCCTAGTTTTTATTCTTAGTTCACCATTACATGAAATTTTTATGATGTTACTCTAAGAATCGTTTATTACAGAAGTTACTATTTTACTCACTTCCCAGTGTTCTACTTTCCTCCCACTAAGTGTAAGTGTTCTGCAGGTGAGGGAACTGGCCCCGGGGTGGAAGTGATCTGTGTGTGTGGATGGAGATTTTGGCAGGTGCCATGTATGTGCTTCCAGCCTAGGTCCCACAGCATTCAAGGGGGACCACAGGGCCTGACCCAAAACTTGGGCCACACTGCACAATGACATCTGCTGTGGAGAATGCCAGCTTAGTAATACAGGACTTTTAAAAACCTTAATTTTCTGGGTATAAAATATTTGTGGATTGCAGATTGAAAACTAAACATATAATGAAGAAAGGAAAACCACAGCTAGTATCTTCACCTAGATTTAACTACCTTTAACAAAGTTACCGGAAGTTTGCTGGAAACACCCAGCTCCAGACATGCCCTAGGGCGGTGTCCCCCGCCCCCCCATGCTCCCTACCTGCGGGTACTGCTGGAAGGCCGCGTAGGGCGCAGCACCAGGCTGCACTCCTGAGGTCGGCGGAGCGGCTGCATTCTGGTAACCAGGCTGAAGCGCCGGGTAGCTGTGGCCAAAGGGCTTGGCCACCTTTGCAGACTGAAGGGCGGTGGGCGCTGGCACGGGCTGCGGTTCTGACACAGGGTCCGGAGCAGGACTGCTAGCTGATGAAGAGTGCATGTCTAGGACACGGGAAAGAAGGGCGTTAGCTCTCAAGACTAGACTGGGCGAGTTGCAGCTTCCTTCTCCTTCCCAGAGCTTTCCCTCGACAGTCTGAACACAGGATGTGTGTGGGGGGAGGGGGGGTCAGGACCATGAACCCCAGGTACCCGTCTTCCTGCTGTGCTGATCTTGTTCTACAAGTGTCCTGTCCTACATTTTGTATCACTCATTGACCAGCCCTCTGCTGGTCCTCCTCACACAGCACACACAGGTAGACATGCACGTGTGGCCAGTAGAGTTTGTTCCCAATGTTTTCAAATTCTCTAAGCAGGTCTGGAGCTAAGAAACAAAACTTACTTTGTCTGTCTGTCTGAATCATCTGCGGGACCAGGTACTGAACCCAGGACTTTGACACTGAGCTACAGCCTTCAGCCCTCAATTTGTTTTTTACACTTTTACTTGGAGACAGGGTCTCACTAGGTTGCTCAGCTGTCCATGCTGGGCTCAAACTTTGAATACTCCTGTGTCAGCTTCCCAGACTGCTGGGATTACAGCAAAGTTTTATTAAAACTGAAAAACACTCAAAGATTTAAAAACCACACACATAATCAACAAAAAGAAGCCCTAAGGTAGGCATGATGGTGCATGCCTATAATCAAAGAACTCACTTGGGAGGCTGAGACAGGAGACTGGTCCAAGTTTGAGATTAGCCTGGTCTACACAGTAAATTTAATGCCAGCCTGAATTATAAGGAGAATCTGCCATAAAAAAAGAAACCAAAACCAAAACAAATTAAAAATTTATGTGCTACACAATTATTATTAACAGTCTATACATTGACTGAGTTATTATTTTTGTCTTTTTTTTTTTTTTGAGACAGGGTCTCACTATGCAATTTAGGCTGGCCTTGAACTTGTTTTGTAGCCAGGCTGGTCTCAAACTCACAATGATCCTTCTGCCTCAGCCTCCCGAATGTTGGGATTACAGGTATACGCCACCACACCTGGCCCTTCTATTTTTATTATCATCATTATTATTTGTGTTTTGGCTTTTTGAGACAAGAGTCTTATGGTGGTCCAGGCTGGCCTGGAACTCACAGTGATTCTTCTGCCTCAGCCTCTCAAATGCTGGGATTACAGGTGTGTACTACCACGCCTGGCTATTAACATTATTTTTAAAGCCAAGTCAACAATGTACAATCGTTTCCTTTTTATCATATTTTTTTTGTAAAATGGTATTCTTTGTTAATGGACTGTAAAAATAAATGTTCTAACACAAATTTAATTTGATAAAGCATCTTTTTCAAGAGCCTCTTGAGGAATCACATCTTTCTAATCAGCGGCATCCCAGACTTATGCTATCGTTATGTGCTGATTACATAGGGTCTGCTCTGGCTTTTGGAAACATCAGACTTCTCTGAAGGGTAAGAGCTTCAAAGCAGTGTACACTGCATAGGCCTCCTGCTTGTGCCTCTCCATGGCGAGGCAACATAGGACCACGATGATCACTAAACAGGACCACAGTCATATGCATAACAAATATGAAATTAGAGTTATACACATGGAGTCCAGATCTCCTCCTGTCTTTAGGAAAGGAGAGTATTTCACACATTTCTATACCCCTAGGATTTATCCTAGTATGGACGTACAGTGAACCTTGAATTCATGTTATGTCTCCTGAATTTTAGTGCAACATTAACATCCAGAAAACTTGTGCAAGGTAACACCATTGAAGCACAGTTCATTTAAAGATAAAAACTTGTTGACTGAATGAATAGACAAACATATCTAACTCTTAAGGGCATCTCTTAACTATGTCACAAGGAACAGTTCACTTCAGGCTAATTCCAACCTCTAGAAACACTATAAAGTTTGTAATGTTTACCTTTTAGTATCTGAAGTGATTCTTTTACAGTATTTAGATAACAGCAGTTTGTAATTTGTTACACACAAACACATGCACACACCCATTCCTAGAGAAACAGCCGCCAGTCCTGAAGGATGAGGTGTTTACTCAAGTGTCCTTGCGGAAGGGAGGGCCTCTGTGCTAAGCTGAGGACCACAGGCACAGCGACAGTGAGCGCTGCTGTGGGCTAAGTGCAGCACACACAGCTCCGCTGCAGTTCCGAATTGGGACGTCCCTGTCGAGCACAGAGCGGGATGGCTCTGCTAGTCCTGAGGGGTAAAGTCATCAGAAAAAGAGGTGGCGGGCATTTGTTAGGGGTCTGTCAGGCTCTCAGTGATGTGAGACAGGAAACCACAGCACAGTCTGATGACTATCAATTATAAAGCTTATTTTTTCTTTGAATACGATCTGCTACTCCTGCAGTGTGGCTGTTCTTTGTGTAATGGAAAGCCGCTTCCAGACATGGATAAAGGGACCCTTAGAAAACCTACCCCAAGCAGCTACTCTGTTCACCTGGTAGAGGCAGCCAGAGCCGCAAGGGCTGCAGGGGGCCACATGCTATTCACATCCTGAGGCTGGCTGTAGGGAATTCAGAATTCAAGGACCAAGTGTGAGACCATAACTAAGACATCTATTTAAGGCACTGAGAAAATTATTTGCTATTAAATTTTTTAGAAACAGGAAAAAGCTAACGAATAACAAAAATAAAACAATAGATTTCCTCAGACATCCCAGTGTTTCCAGCCGACAGTGAACACTAGTAGATGAAGGCCAGGAGAGTGCCCCTTTTCCAGCCACAGAGGCTGCGCGGATGCTGTGTGTACGTGTAGTGTACATGGTGACCAGTAACTTTCACATGCATGGCGTGCGCGAGGACAGTCACCTGGGTAGCCGCCCCCCTCCAGCGCGTCGTAGCTGTTGGGCACTGGAGAAGCGCTGCTCGTGGTGGAGGAGCTGTCCACACCTGGAAGGGAACCACAACACCGGCTGAGTGCAGGGCGCAGTGCAGCTTGGCGCAGCCACGGGTGATTTCGAAAAAGATGTTTTTGCTGAACTAGAAAAATTCCCGACACAGTTAAAAACATGAAATGACTGATGTTTAAGAGAATTTAAAAAAACACATAAGGATCTGTTAATAACAGACAAGAAAAGTTGGAAGAATGACTATGAAGCTGATGACTGGAATAAAATTCAGTTCAACATATGTAATTTAGAGAACAGACACTGAACTATTAACAATATCAGACACACAAGTATGTATTTTAGGCTGACAGAGGTATTAGTGCTGCCACATGAAACAGGACCTCTACCAAATCTCACGCCACTGAACACATTTGTTTCCTTGCAGCATTGGGCTTTTAAGCTCACGGCCTGCTCATTGAACTACATTCTCAACTTTTTTTCTTTTTTGACTTTGGGATGGGGGTCTCGGTAAGCTGTTAAGTTGGTTAGTCTGAGTTGCAATCCTCCTGCCTCAGCCTTCCTGAGTGCTGAGATTACAGCTGTGTGCCAGGCCATTAGTGTTGCAATATTTTAAGATAATTAAATTTGAATGGCTTTTATAAAACATCACAGCTCTTTGAAAAATCCGTAAGAGTAGCTGATGCTGTGAGCTGTTTCCTAGCACATAACTAGGTTCTATGCCTCAGTTTATTCAGCGGCAGAATGGATAATTAATACCTGCCGTGTTTAATACAGTAACATGAATGAAAGGCACTCTAATAAGTGGTGCATTAGCCTACATAATTTTTTATTATTTGTGTTCATTCAAAAATTATTAATAGGCCAGAGGTTTAGCTCAGCGGTGTAAGTGCCTGCTTGGCAAACACATGGGCATGAATTCAATCCCTGGTACCAAAAAAATAACAGTAATAAACTAAACTAAACTACACTAAACTACACTAAACTACACTACACTAAACTACACTACACTAAACTACACTACACTACACTAAACTACACTAAACTACACTACACTAAACTACACTAAACTACACTACACTACACTAAACTACACTACGCTACACGCTACACTACGCTACACTACGCTACACTAAACTACACTACGCTACACTAAACTACACTACACTAAACTACACTAAACTACACTACACTAAACTACACTACACTAAACTACACTAAAATACACTAAACTACACTAAACTACACTAAAATACACTAAAATAAACTAAAATAAACTAAGCTAAACTAAAATAAAATAAAACAAAATAAAATACAATAAAATAAAACAAAACAAAATAAAATAAAATGCTTTAAAAAAAACTATTAATATTAGGATAAAATGGGATTTATGATGCAACCTGGTGATAGGTCACAAGGATAGAACATCCAAGTATTTCTGTCATTCATTCACTCGACAAATATGTCTTTTGGAATCTACAATTATCCTAGGTAAACATGCTAGAGCACATAAGGATATATGTTAGGAATTTGATGGCTGAAAAGACAAAGACTATTCTACAGTTATAAAAACCTACGGAATAACCTATCTCTGGTTTCTCCCATCAACACTATGACTGAAGTTTACTACACCTTAGGTTGGTTTTGAACTGTGGTATAAAAAGATGTGCACAGTTCTCATTCACTGAATAATACGAGTGAGCGTGGTATTAGGTGTACTATGGGCAGAATAGCTCAAGTTATCTGCATTTTATTCTCAACAAATAACATGATTTGAAGGCTGCAGGTCCACCAGATTCACCACTGCCTTGCTATGTAACTGTGGGGAAGGTCCAATCATCAATACTGTCTTCTGTGAAAGAAGGCCAGCTGTGAAATACCCTGTGTTCTCCTGGGGCTTCAATGAGACAGGATATGACAGCACGTACACAGCAGGAAGGCTACGAAGGCAGCTGTAGGCGGAAGACACTAATGCTTACTATCTTTTTATGTCTTTTTATGACACTGCTCTCACCAGCGAACGGGAAGAAATGGCTTCTCCTTCCTCTCCCTGTGTTTGTGAGTCTGTAACTACAGCAGCAGCTGGGCGCAAGGTCAGGGGAGTCCAGTAGGGAGAGGCTAGGAAGCAGTGCACCAGAGCCCCGAGCCACCAGAGAGGAGCGAGCTGCCAGCTGCCCAGTTCCGAGGCATGGAGTGCCACACAGGCCACAGGCCACAGGCCACGGACATCCTGGGAGCGCACTCAGGACAGGCGCAGGCACGCATGGGTGGACGAGGCCCACTGGCTGCGCTGCAGAAGGAAAGCACTGCTGCGGTCACAGCGTCTTTCCTGGGGTGCTGAGAGCGTCTAGCTGTGTCCAGTTAGTTCAAACCTGTGTCAGCAAGTTCACGAAGTGAGACAACTACACAGAGCGGTGGCTGCACAGCACTACACATGGCCCCAGCACGTGCTTCAAAACGGCTCACTAGGCCACGGGAAGCTCACTTCAACAAAGCCAAGCAGGCAGCAAGACATTTCAGTGTGGAAGAATATTCTATTCAACAATGGTTAGTTGATTCACCCACACGCAGAGGGGACACTGCCCTAGATAAAATTAACCAAAATGAGGCACAGATATAAACCTAAGAGCCAGAACTGTGACCTCTTAGAAACCTTCGTGCACTAAAGCAAGGCACTGAATGCTTACACATGGCATCAAAGAAAGAAGCAACGAAAGAGAAAAATATATAAAACTGACTTCAACAAAATTAAACATGTTTGTGCTCCAAAGCACAAACCAGAGACACAAACCAAACGATGAAAAGAAACATTTGCAAATCATGTCACTAATAAGGGTGTAGTACCCACAATATATAAAAAAATTCCTGCTACTGCATAATAAAAAGACCAAAAAAATTATAAGTGGGCGAACACACTTCTCCAAAGAAGTTAAACACGGGTCTGGTGGTGCAGGCCTGCACTATGGGAGGCTAAGGCAGGAGGATCACAAATTCAAGCAGTCTGGGCACAACTCTGCCTAAAGGAAAAAAAAAACCCCAGAAGCTAAGCAAAAGGACAACAAGCTAATGAAAAGATGTCCTGAAGAACCAGCCACTAGGGCAATGAAATAAGGCAGAACAAACTACCTTATATCCCCAGGGTAGGACAGTCACAACCAAACACATGGAATGGCAAGTTCTGGAAGGGATGTGAAGACACTGGAATTCTTGTGGACGAGTGAAACAGGGAGGCCACCTGGAAAACACTGGCAGTGTCTCAGAACCTGAAGTATATGGAGTTACTGCAGGGTCCAGAAATTCTCCAAGAGGAAGGAAAACAAACCCGCGCAAAAACCCACCCACGAACATCCACAGCAGCAGTATTCCCATGGTCAAGTGGAAGCAACTCAGATGGCTACATAAAAGGTGCTAAAGATATGTAACTTTAGCAATAAATGGAAGGGAACACAGATACATGCCTTAACACGGATGACCCTTGAAAACACACTGAGAGAAACAAAGCCAGCCACAAAAATGGCACAACCGGGCTGAGGGTGTGGGGCTCAGAGGTGCAGTGCGTACACACAGGCCCCAGGCCCCCAAAGCCAAAGCTACACACTGCTATCTCCCTCGAGACCAGAGACTGGGGGCCCGAGGCCATGGAAAGACAAGAGTTTCTATTTTGGGTAACAAAAATGTTCAGAAATCACCTGGTAGTGAGGCTTACAAATTTTGTGTTAATATAAAAACTGTTAAACAGTATAAATAGCTGAATCTTAGGATATATGAATTATATTTTAATAAAACTGTCACAAAAACACCACGTTATTCTCTCACCCAGAAAAAAAAAAAATGTTTGTTTTCCAGTACTGAAGATTGAACCCAGGCCTTCACACTCGACTACATCCCCAGCCCTTCTCTTCCTTCCGAGACAAAGTCTCCCCATGTCACTAACTGCCTAGGCTGGGCTCAAATTTGCCATCCTCCCGCCTCAGCATCTTGAGAGTGCTGGGACTGCATGTGTATACCACCACTACCAGCTAAGAATGAGTTCCAAATGTAAACATTAAGAAATACTTATTCTTGGAAAAAATGAAGCCCACAGATGAAAGATTAAACATACCAAATTATTTCAAAGATCATACTAATTAAGCTGCTTAACTTCCTTCATGTCAAACTGAAAGCTGATACTGAAAATAGCCCATTGTAGTAATATCATAGCTATAAACTTTCAGTTACCCTATTTTATTTATTCAACTGTTTAAAACCTGCTTGTTCATTTTTACTTATTGTTGGTTTTTTGACACAAGGTCTTTCTGTGTAGTCCAGACAGGCCCTGCACTTGTAGCAATCCTCCTGCTTCAGTCTCTCAAGTACTGGCATTACAGGTGTACATCACCACACACAGCAAAATCTGCTCATTTGTTTTAATTAAAATTTACTTCCAGAAGAAAAGACTAAGTGCAAAGCTCTATTCTGGACCTGTCAAAGTATCAAAAAAATGCAGCAATTATAAACTCAGATAAACCACTAAGCTAAACTAAGTAAACAGAGCTAAACTCTGCTAAAGCTTACTGTTTAGATCAACACATTCTATAATTAGGTCACGCTACCACTGCCACCACCAACCAGGGTGGTACTGAAACACACACACACATACACAGAATGCACTTGAAATGTGTACATTCACATTCTGAAATGCTTTAGAGCACCTTCACTCTCCTCACTACCCTAGAGGAAGCTGCAAACACCCTCAAGAACACCACACTGTGGCTCACACTTGTGTCATCTGCTTTCTTCACACTCCCTCTATTGCTCTCTCCCTGCCTCCATGTGGCCGTGCCCGACACGAACCTATGGCCCCGGGCACAGCAGTGGGCTTGGGGATATCACTGACTGCTCTCAAACGGTCTCCAGTGAGGTGTGACTTGTCGTCATGCCCAGCACATGGTGGGCTGTTCGCCTGGCTTTCCTTCTCCACGAGGCCTATTCCTACTCGTCCTTCAAATCCAAAAGCCTCGTGGACCCTGTTCCATGTGCCTGTGGAAAATCATGTCCCTTCCTGTGACATGGTGCTGGTTTCCACCCTGGATTTCTGTACTCCTTGGGCAGCACCCTGATCACACATGGTATCCGTGTCCCTGCCATACACATCTGGAAGCTATGCTCCAGTATGGAGTCTGGAACCATACCAGCCAAAACAGGCTCCGTACTCCTTACCCAAAGTGCCTGGAACCAGGAACATTTCAGATTGATTTGTTTTCTTTCAAATACACGCACACACATGAGATATCTTGAAGATGGGACTCACGTCCAAGCCCAAGTGCACCAATATTTCACACACACATTCTGCACAGCCTAATGGTCACATCACCAATGCTCCTGCATGCAGCTGGGTTTGCAGGGGAGCCACATGAGGTTCCGGTGGGCTTGTTTTTGGTACAGGGTGTTGATGCTGAAAATGTTCTTCAGATTTGAGGCTTTCAGACTAGGGAGTTGCTCAGCCTACACCACTTCTGAGTGCGAGCCAGGACCCTGCCACTAACCCTCAGCTCCAAGCTCCAAGCTCCTCGGCCTCTCTGTGCCACCAGAGTGCCAGGAGCAAATGGGACAAGTGCATACACTGTGCTTGGGAAGATTTCTCTCCCTCATATTTTTACTGGCTGTGTCAAGGTTCAGAAAAAGGGGAAAACACAAAAAAAGAGGGGTCAAAAATCTGAGGAAGGAGGGGCGCTAAGGAGGGAGAGGGGAAGAAGGGATAGATCAAAAGAACAGTTGACAATCCTTAATGTTGGGGAAAAGTGTTAGGAAACACTAAAACCTTTTAGTAAAGGCTTCACTGCTCCTTCTCTAAAAGTCAAGCCACATGGGTCAATGAAAACTGCTATATTCGCTAGTATTACTCAGCTTTTCAGATAATTTGATGTCTCATTTCCTCCTGACTTGTATAACAATGGGAAAAAATTTCAGCCAAACTCCATATCCACCACTTAGCAGTTCAGAGGGAAAATGAGGACTTAACATTTCTGAGTTGCCCCTCATTAGAACAAGTTCTCTGATAATACACACTCTGCAGGGCTACTACTAAAACTAAACAGACACAGCAGGTGTACACTGCACACAGTACCAAGAGGCTCAGGGATATTCTCCATGTTCTTTTCTTTCTTCCTATCCCCCAACAGTGTTACAAATGAAAAAAGAAAAACAAAACAAAAACAGAACTTTTTGACTGACTGAATCGTCTTTTCTCAGATTTCAACTAAGTTCTTCACATACTACATTTAGATACTGGCGCTAAAATACCTTTCTCCAGTAAAGGAACCTGGACTCCCTGGGGAAACAGCTCATTCTGGGATTGCACAGAGAAGTCCAACATGAGTTTGGAATGTTTACTGTGGTCTTAAAGTAACATTTTTTAAGACACAAAGCCAGCCTGAAGATGTCAGCTCTGGCCAAATAGAGGGAAAGCTAATCAATCAATCTTCTTTATAAAACTCTAACTCATCAATACAGGGCTGTGAGAGTGAAAATCATCAGTGAATGAGTTAATGCTGAATGACTAACAGTTTAGTAAAGAAAAGGCACTGTCTCAAAGACTCTTAACAAATTACTTACAAATTTTAATGGAGGGAAAATAGTAACTTTATAGTGGAGAAAACCTGGCAGGCATGGCCACAAGTGAAGGATTAAAATTAGTCTCATAAATATGGGAAGAAACTATTATGTGCCTCCAACAGGAAGCACTGAGAACAGATGACTTCAGACATCCTGTCAAGCACATGTGATCCAAACCAATCAGGAATACCATGTAGATTCATGAGGAACTAAGGAACATTTTACAACATTTTACTGTGCTGTGCTCTTCAAATATGTGAAGCTGAGGAAAGAAAGGCTAAGGAATTATTCCAGACTGAGGAGCCTAAACTGACTTCACAACTGAATTCAATGCCTGACCACAACAGAGCCTGGGCCGTGAAAACAGCTGTAAGAAACCAAACTGAGGCAGCTGCTGAGACTGCCTGGTGGATTGTGCGCCAGGCATCGGAAGAACACATTAAGACAACCAAAAGCACATGAGGCAGAAGTGCATTATCGTGTAAGGTACACATAGGTGCTTCTTGCAATCTCTCTGCATCTTCTGAGATTATGCTAATAAAGTTATTTAAAATTTCTGATTTCCAAATTTAAAAAAAATTACTTGTTATCTGATATCCTTTGCTTTTTATCCCAAGTCATGTATGAAGACTGAAATGTTTTAAAAATTCAGAGGAAACAGAAACTTTACTAAATGGATTGTAGAGCAAATCTTCCTATCAATAATCAAAATAATACACGGAGAATCTTAGTTACTAATAATAACTTGAAATACCAACATTTATTATTTCAGTCTTAAACTGTCAGAGTTAAAAGGAGGAACAAAAGGCATAATTTTCAGTAGTGTTCTACCCATCCAAGCAGAAAACAGATGCTAACCTGGCTGCAACTCATAAGCATATGAACAATGTGTCTAATTAACGTGAGAGGAACTGCTACATCATGCGTAAGAAACAATTGAAAGTTCTGAGCCTGCGAAGTACATGGAAAGAGCCAAGACCTCACAGAACTTTGTCCTACTTCTCCACCACTATTACAAAATCCATGTGACTCATCAGCATAAGAGAGCAGGTAAAGCAGAAACGTTTCTGAGAGGGAGCCACAGCAGCCGTCAGCCCAGAGCTTAGTCAGCTCATTCCCTGGCACATGACGTGGGAGAAGTGCATTTCTGAAGGAAGAAAACAATCTGCTATCATGAATGATGTATCTATCGCTTCCAAAAGGTAAACAAAAACAGAGGAGAAAAACAAAACAAATTCCTCATTTCAAGTGACCAAACCTTCTATAACCCAAAACAAGTAGATTCATCATGCATAATCTTCAGATATTTTTTTAAAAGGCTAAAACTACAGAAATAAAAGAAAAATTGAGTAGGAGAAAGATCAAAAACTGGTGTAAAGCTAAGGCAGACCTGCTTCCTCATCCTCCTCCTCTTCCTCATCATCGGAAGCTGATGACAAGGGAGTCGGTGCGGAGCTAGCTTGATTATTAACATAGTCACCATACTGCATGCCTGTAAAGTGGAAAGCACAAACACAAGAGTCAAACCAACAGGAAAGACGAGAAATAAACTTTGACACTGCATTAAAAGTGAGAAGAATCTGACATTCCAAAGAACCACCCAGCATGCATATTCATATTAGCAAATTTATCTTTAAAAAACTAGAACTGTTAGAAAATCTCTGCAAAGCAATTTAGTAAAAGCGGCTTTAATATGAACTATCTGCTTTCAGCATAAAAAACTACCATATATAACACTGATAATATTCAGGAAACTGCACAGTGGTCTGAACATTTTTCTAAGCTCTGGACACATTTACCTGCTTGGTCTGTGGGGCCCCTGAGGTACACAACTGTGAGGGCTGTGTCTTACGGTGCGGAGTAATCATTTCGACTGAACTGAGTTTGTATAGCACAGCGAATATACCTGGTTGCTTGGGACCTTCCTTCCTCACTGCCCTCACTGAGTCACCTCAATGGTGACTCCATTTCCGTAACAGAAAAGCATCACAATTGAAGAACTATAATTGGCACTGTTCTCTACTTACAGGGAATATTCACAAGAAAAAAAAAATACAAAAGCCTTGTTTCACTGGAGATGAGTGAAGATCTTTCCACTATGAATAAAAAAACACCATGGGAAATATGCTAGCTTTGTTGAACACATTTTAAAATGTAGATAAAACAGCTGTAATCACAAATTCATCTGAGAAAGTAACACTCAATATAAAATAAATTCAGGCATTACAAAAAATAAATTTGATACATTCCAAATTCAGAGTGGCATGTTTCTCTTAGACTAGTATTATACCTTAGGTTAAATACAAAGTTTATGATTAAACACATGAATAGTTTTTTGATAAAGAAACTCTTCTTCAATTTAAGAACTTAATTTAAAAATGAAGTGCTTTCTCCAGTATTTTCCTCTCATCCAAACTGCTGAATGAAAACAGATTTCAATTATTAGAAAAGCATCCAATGGTTTAGTGGGAGCAAATAAGATGGTTATGTAATAATAAAAAAATCTATACAGCAACTACTTAATGGCTGAGACCTGTGACTAAGTCAGAGGACAGAGACGTTGTAATACCGTTGTGCTTCACACCGTGACTATCAGTATGTTATGTTAACACAGTATCACCCAACATCTCCAAATTTTCCTCTCCTGAAAACAAGTACAACTTTTTAAAAAAGATGTTGGTGATTAAAGTGCCAAGATTTAAGCCATTCTCTAACTGTAGCTTTATGCTCAGAACTTGGCTTACTTGTGCCTATCTGGGTAAGCCTGTTAAAAACTGAGAATATAACAGTTTTGTTCGCCCCCAGAGGAATGGGAAGAGTCCCAGAATAATAATCACTCTATGTTCAAGCAGCATGCTTTAGGCTACATCGAACAGGGAGTTACGGCCATCAGCGCTGACAGCTGTGTCATTTACTCTAGAGAACAAAAATGGTTATGAGAGCTTCCACAAGTGCCTCTGCTCCAAGTATTGCCAAGAGCCAAAACTACGCTTGAAAAACTTAAATCTGCAAGGTGACGGGATGTCATCTCTCCTAGAGCCCAGCCCGTATTCGCTGCACAAATGGACACAGACCACCTACCCACCACCATCCCCAAAGAGAGAGCAAATCTACATCCAAATTCACTCTGTCTTAATGAGAGCCTCTAAGGGATGAATCTAGTAAAACAAAAGGCTTCACAGAGCTGGGCACAGTGGCACATATCTGTAATTCCAGCACTCAGGAGGCTGAGGCAGGACAATCAGTAAGTATGAGGCCAGCCTGGGCTTCACAGCAAGTTCAAGAACAGCCTGGAATGTATGCCAATACTTTGTATCAAACTCAACTAAATAAATAAAAATAAAGGAACACTTCAAACATTTTCACTTCACAGAATCTGACACAATGAAAAGAGAGTATTGGTAACACTCCAGAACTACTAAGAGCCCGGATGTGACTAGTGGCCCAACACTGGCCCAGGATGTGCAAGGTTCTGGTTCAAGAAAGGGAATGAGACTCTAGACGACATTCACCTCCAACACCTGGCCAGCACAGCACCTGCAAGGTGAGCCATCCGGAGACCGAGCCGGTGGGACCATGTCTCCACTCTGTTCCCTAGATACGGCCGCACTGGGGACAAAGCAATTTGATCTTAAGGGAGCAAATCCCTTATGGCAGGTAGCTGTTTTTTTTGTTTTTGTTTTTTTTTTTTTCCAGTCTTAATTTAAGAGTTCTACTTTCAGTAGATTTTACCTTTGCTAAGCTGGTCTTCAAACCAAGAATGCTGGATGCAGTAGAACACTTTTCAAGGGTTCTACCAAAGAACGGTTTTCAAAGAATCGCTTTCCAGGTATTGGTTTCTGTAAATACACTTCCCTAAAATGCAGCCACCTAATCCACAGCCTGTGCTACAACAGCGTTTTCCTCAGGTCACAAAAGACACACAGGACCCTGAACCTGAGTCTCACTGTGACACCCTGCCTGAGGCAGAAAAACCTCTCGAGCACTAAAAAGAAAGCCTGCTTGCTTCCTTGTTTGTGTCCTTCTTGTCTCCCTCCTTTCCTTCCTCCTTCCATGATTCATCAAGAAACCTGGAGACTTTCTTCTACCTTGACAGATACGTTTTGGTTACAGGTGAAACATGCTAAAAAGTGGATTGGTTCTCACTGGAAAACACTTAATTCAGAAATATGAAAAGCAGAGGGCAGGAATAATAAGAAATCTATTAGTAATTCTGCCTCTATATAGACCCCAGCCACGCCAGAGTCCTGTGAGGATGATGCAAAATCAGTGAGAAACAGGACCATGAGAACATGCAACAGCATGAGAATGTGGACAAAGATGGGACTCTGGGTTCAGTTCCAGCTCCTATGCTGCTCACTCAAACCTCTTCATTTTCATTGACATCTGTAAGATCGGACAGTAATTACTTCAAGTGGTTGTTGATTAAATATTAACACACTTCAAATGCTTACATGTACCGGTACTGACACGATGCTAAATACTACCTGTTACCTATTATCATCACTGAATTTATTTTTTGAAACAAGAGTCTCACCATGTAGTTTAGGCTAGTCCTAAACTTGTGGCAGATCCTCCTACCTCAGCCTCCTGAGTGCTCGGATTACAGGCATGTGCCACCATGCCTGGCCTTCATCACTAAACTTTAAGTGTTTTTGTTAATATTTAATTAAAAGCAATTATTTTCAGTTATTCTTAACAGTCATCCCTAGATCAAGATATTAGGGGAAGAAAAAAATAACTCCCACCAATATGACCAGTGCATTTAGTTACGCTAATTATTCTCGTAAAAACAAAGTGGGATATTTTCTAGAACTACCACAGTTATTTAAGACATAATGAACAAAAGGTAAGGATAAAAATCTTCTGTGGGCTGTGGGGTGGAGCTCAGTGGCAGATCACTAGCATTTGTAAAGCCCTGTGTCCAAACCTAAGCACTATAAATAAATCCTATTTGACATCTTTCTATCAGTAAAGATGTACAATAAAGTACTTACAACCTATTTAACCATAAAACATTTGTAATATAGCATATATAAATTATAATATTAAGTTACAATAGTGTAAATTATAATATAAATTAGTAACAATTCTCATTTTATTTCATAAAATATTTAATACATTCTACATTTTTTTAAACATTCTACATTCTTATAACAAGAAAAAAAAACTGACCAGCAGGTGAACCTACTAGTGCTTAGTAACATATGTTTTGAGAACAGCCTTTACTAATTAGGTTATATGGAGATGGTATCAAAATAAATGATCTACATCACAGCTTGATTTTTAAACAATTACAGCAGTAGACTATGGTACGATGTTACTTCAGCAATGGTGTAAAGAAAGTCACAACATTCCGGATAACTTCAGCTCCAGTGAAAGGAGCCCTGGGCAGACGCTGAGTGCAGCCTCGGTATGCGGGCAGATCTGCGAGTCTCTGGGAGAGAAGAGGCTATCTGAATGCCTGTCTCCTCCTTTATTTTTTTTTTATATTGTAAAATAATTTTATTTAAAGAGGAAAAAACAAAACAAAATAAAACAGAATAAAGGGTAGCAACCATACAGTATTCCAAGGAAAAAAGGAAAAGTACAACAATAAAACCTAAGAAATTATTACTTGACTAATTACATACTGACTTCTTGGAAATAGTTGTTCAAATTACAAAGTTAAAGCATGTAAAGTAGACATTCAAA
>PVJX010006998.1:0-73815 GCA_004027295.1 Dolichotis patagonum
TGTCTTATTGGCATTTTAATATATGTGATAGTATAAACAAATTTTTTATTGAAAATGAGATATTATAGTAACCATTGATCATTCTCTGTTATTCGGTTCAGAATGTCCTGTAATTCTTTCATTCTCTTGAATGGTTTTATACTATTGTGTTATGTTTGATATTATTGTATCTGAAACTATGCTCAACTATAGCAGAGAAAGAGATATTTTGATAGGGGCTGGGGATTTAGCTCAGTAGCTTAAGTGCCTGCCTGGCAAGCATGAGGTCGTGAGTTCGATCCCTGGTACCAAAAAAAAAAAAAAAAAAAAGAGATATTTTGATAGCTACTGTTAATGTCCACTGTCTTATTGTAAAGTGTTGTGTTGCTTATGTTGTTCTGTTCTGATCTGCTTTGTTCTGCCCTCTTTTGTTTTATTATCTTTAAAATTTAAAAAAAAGATTAAAAATAACAATGAAACAGTGTTTCAAAACAGATTAGAAGCATAGTTACAAAAATTACTACATTGCATATTGTTGTCTTTGTAATAGCTGTTCAGACTACAAGATATAATCATGATATCTTGTCCAAATTAAATTAGCACAAACCTTTCTTTTCAGTGAACTAGGAGAAACTAGCTGTGTAAGTATCTGAACTCTCTTATGCATGCATATATGTTTTCTTTTCCCTTTCTTCCTTTCTCCTTTCCCCCATCATAGTTTGTCTTTTCTTTTTAGAGTATCTTCTCAATTCATAATATCTATTATATACTTTGGATCTTATTTACTTGTTCAGTTTCTCACACTATTGAGAAAATATCATGTTTACAACCTATTGATCTGATTTATTTCACTTATTAATATGGTCTCAAGGTGCATTCATTTACCTATAAAGACCCCCACTTTATCCTTCTTTATGGCTGAGTAGTACTACATTATATAAAAAAGCCCCCACATTTTAAAAACATTCCTCAGTTTATGGGCATTTGGGTTGTTTACAAGATTTAGTTATTACAAATTGTGCTGCTATAAACTTGGGTACACATATATTGCTGTGGTATGATGTTTTAAAAGACCCAGACTAGCAAAAGCAATTCTGGGCAACAAAGGTAAGTCAGGGGCATCACAATCCCAGAACCAAAATTATACTACAAAGCTACTGTGATGAAATCAGCATGGTTTGGGAATAAAAAAAACAGGGCTGAGGATCAGTGGAACAAAATAGTAGATACAGATGCAACCCTAAACATACTCAGTCACCTTATGCTTGACAAAGGAGCCAAACATATCCACTGTAAGAAAGATAGTCTCTAATAAATGGTGCTTGAAAAATTGGCTTCCCACATACTGAAGACTGAATCTAGACCCATGTCTTTCACCATGCACTAAAATAAAGTCGAAATGGATCAAAGGTCTAAATATTAAGTAGAAGCACTAAATTTCCTAGAGGAGATAATATGTAGAAATCTCAAAGATATAGATGTAAGCAGACTTCATGAACAAAACCCAGACTGCAAGGGAACTATTACCAAGAATCAACAAATGTTAAAAAGCTTTTGCACAACAAAAAAAATCACCAACAGAGTGAAAAGACAACTCACAGAGTGGGAAAACATTATATCCAGTTGCCTCACAGACAAAGGATTTATATCTAGAACATATAAAGAACTGAAAAAAATCAGGCCCCCAAATTCAAAGACCCATTCCAAAAATAGGCATCTGAGTTGAATACACACTTATCAGATGAAGAAATACAAATGGTGAATAAATACATGAAAAATGTACAACATCATTGGTCATTAGAGAAATGGAAATTAAAACAACTCTGAGATTTCATCTCCCCCCAGAAAAAAATATCTGTCATCAAAAAATCAACAAATGACAAATGCCAGAGGGGCTGTGGGGAAAAAAGGAACCCTTCTCCCCTGTTGGTAGAAATGTAGACTGGTGTAACCACTGTAGAACTCAGTATGAAGATTCCTTCAAAAACTAGGGTTAGAAGTCCCATTCAAAATATTTTTTGTGAGCAGAAAAATTACCTATGAATTTTTTAAAAACAATATTCTAGTATAATTTAGTTGCTACAAAATTCACCTTATTGCAAACATACAATTTCTTATTTTTTTATTAAATTTATTGAGTTGTGCAACTATTACCCAGTCTAGTGTTGGAATATTTTTCACCCTAACAAGATCCCTGCTGTGTCTTTATAGTTCAGTAATCTCCTTTTGCACCCTAGTCATCATACTATTTTATCGCTCTACAAAGCCTTTCCCATTGTCCTTTTCTGGGCATTTGATCGGAATACAATCATTTTGAGTCTGGCTTCTTTTATTTAGCACAATGGTTGTTAGTTTTATACATGTTGTCACGTTGTTGAGTAGTGCTCCATTGGATTGGTGTGTACATTTAGATCTGTCAGCTTGCCAGTTGAAGAACACTTGGGTTGCTTCTAGCTTTTTTTTTTCTACTTTGAATAATGCTGTTATGAACATTTGTATGGGGATTACCTTTTTAAACAAGCAAATTTCATTAGTAAACAAGGCAGAAAGTAAAATGTGTAGGAGAGTGCTTATATAAATTATGTGTATTGAGGATAACAATTATGATAAGCAGCTGGCTATGCTCCCCAGAAAGGTATCTGGGTTCTGTGCTCGATGTGTATACTGGGGGACCAAGGGCCTCTTGGAATCACATTCTAGTGGAAGCACAGAAGTGTGGGGAAATCATTTGGGATTTGCTTTAATGGGTTAGTAGCATTCAAAGACTTTGCTTAAGGAATTTCTCCTTGTTTGGTCAATTTAATATATTGCAGATGCAGATTTTGGTTAGCACAATCTGAGGTCGAGGACTGAACCCCCTTTACAAACTCTCCTCACGTGAAGACAAGAGTCAAGGAGAACTTTGAAATGTGAAAAGCTATGGGGTAAGAAGCAGCTGCATCTATATCCAGGCTCTGCTGATTTAAGGCGTTGATAGGTCAGATTCCTCATCAGTGTCTTTGGCAACAGCAGCACCTGCTTCATAGGGCTGTTGTGAGGGTGTCTTAGTTACTTTTTACTCAGCGCTGAGACAAAATACCTGATGCCCAAAGGTTGGGAAAGGAAAGGTTTATTTCTTACAGTTTTTGGAGGTTTCAGTCCATACTCAGTTGGCTCCAAGGCAGGGTGGCATGGAGGGGCCGCAGTTCATGGTGGCTGCAAACAGCAAGCGGAAACCGGCAAGAAAGAGAAACACACCTTCTTCCTGCCATTACATCACATCCTGGCTCCACCCCTTGGGAGGGTGTAGCACTGACACCACCAATCCCACCACTAGACAATGAACCAATCACAAATGCACAATGCAAATACATGAGGCCTGGGGGCCACCGACATAAACCATGATGGGGTTTACTAAGGCAATATGTGACAAGCAGTTCACATTAGGCCAGGTGCTACAGTGAGACCTGATTGGTTGATTGATTGATTGACTTTTCCCGAGATACCCAGAAACAATGACACTGACTTCTGTTTATTCCCAAGAATTCTTCTTCATTGGATGTTTCTGGTCTAAGACCCTGCTAAAGCAGGTATAAATTTCCTCTAGAGGTGATATACTATCTGTAGAAGTGAAACCTCATAAAAAATGTATTGCATCTCATCTAGAATGCCATATGCTGGTAGAAAGATTTAGTGCAAATCTAAAGGGAGCGGTTAGGACTTAGGGGGATAAACACCAGAACAATTAGCATGATAAGTGAGTAACTCATTTTGCATATAAAACATTGCCTGAGACACTACAGAGTTCTCCCTATTTATGGAAGACAGTCAGAGGTCCTTGGGTTTAATCAAAATTTAATATCCTGTGAGGAGAAAGATAAAGAATACAAATTCTCAGTAATAGGCAATATGTCAAATGCAGCAATTGCCAGGTTAAAATAGTCTTTCCTGGTGCCTTCTTCTTGTCAGTGTGTGCAGCCTGTATTGTGGTAAGGAGAAAGTGGCCAGAACCATATTAAGTGTCTGGGAAAACAAAAGCATGAGATACATACTCAGGTCCAGGAAAAAACATTCAAGGATACAACACAACCATGATTTCTAAAATGACAAAACAACATATTCAAGAATATTTAAATCAGAGGATTTTACACTGAAGAAAGCTTGAAGACTCTTATTTCATTTGGGGCAGGGCAGATGAATTTTCCATGAGCCACTCATGCCTTTATGTTCACTCAAGCAATAAATTAAGAAATGAAGCAGTCATTGGATATGCTTGCGTGTCATCAGCTCAGTTGGTTATAGCTCAGTTAGGTAAACAAAGAAATACGCATGTGTTTAGATTGTCACAGGTGTCTTAGAGCAAATCACATGAACTGATCAAGGAAAACCAAGTTCAGGGAAGAGCAATACTATCAGATGTTTTGGTGTGCAGATTTCTGCCATGTGACTTTGGGTTTTTCCACCAAAGGCATCAGTGTTGGGGTTGAACACATGACTTGTGTGGCTAAGGGGCTGTGAATAGAGTGATAGTGTGCCGGCTCCAAATCTAGTCCTTAAGAGGCATTGTGTGTTATAATGCCTTCTTCAGCTTCTGCCATGACAGAAACAAATGCTCTATTCAGCCCAGCAGCCCAGGAAGAGGAGGTGGAGGAGGAACACAAAGAGGGGAGGAGGAGGAGAAAGAGGAAGGGGAAGAAAAGGAGGAAGAGAGGCACATGAAGCAGACGTGGCCTCACTCAGCCCAGATAAGCCTGCCCCAAGGTACACAAGCAAGGATAAGTAACCACTGTTGAAAGCGTCTGGATTTTGATGTTGTCAAGAAGTGTTATTGTGACAAGAGGTGGCAGAGTATAGATACTATTTTATAGAGTTATTTGGAAAGGAAGCTGAGAGAATGTTGCTCTAGAGATGATCAGATCTTCATGTTCACATCTCCTCTGTGAAAGAGTTTCCACAACAACCTGAATGTCCCCTGTATCTCAAATTTCAGATTTACCACTTGAGAACCA
The DNA here is from genome assembly GCA_004027295.1 of Dolichotis patagonum. Classification (NCBI taxonomy): domain Eukaryota; kingdom Metazoa; phylum Chordata; class Mammalia; order Rodentia; family Caviidae; genus Dolichotis; species Dolichotis patagonum. The sequence goes on from PVJX010006998.1 coordinate 4,968, forward strand.
ACAAAACAGAATGAGGGTGCGAGAAGAGTGTGCTCTGGGCTTTATTTAGATAATTCTACTTCATCCAGCACACTCTGAAGAAACTCTGTTTCACACCCTGCTCCTTAAATGACAGAGAACTAGGATGAGAATATTTGTCAATTTTCATTCTTCTCTTAGTTACTTTTCTAGTTGCTGAGACAAAATACCTGACACCCAATGTTAAAGGAGGAAAGATTTATATGGCTCATAGTTGGTAGGGGTTTCAATCCATAACAGACTGACTCCAAGGCAGGGGTCACATGGTAGAGGGGCGACAGTTCATGGCAGCAGAAGATGGCAAAAGCAGCAAGAGAGCGTGAGACAAGCCTCTTTCTGTCCTTTATATTGTACCCACTCTACTAGGATTAGGGCAGTGTCTATCCAATCAGTGGACTGACCCAGCTATCACCCACCCTTAATCCCAGCACTGAACCAAAGGAATGAGATATATAGTCAGGTGCGGGAAAATACATTCAGGGATGCAACACAGCCATGATTTCTAAAATGACAAAACAATACATACAAGAGTTTTTAAATCAGAGGATCCCTCCCTCAATTACAATTACAATTATTACAATTACAATTACAATTACAATTACAATTACAATTACAATTACGGATTGTCTTTTCATTTTTAAATCACAAACTAGATTCAGTTACCTCCAAAAAAGCACCTAAAAGTGCATGAGACTTTGAGGGGACATCTGGACACAAACTGTAACAGTTCTTTTCCCCCACTTAAAGTCTTCTTTTTTATAAACCTAGTAGGTTTGATGCTTCATTAATTCTCATTTGGCACAGTTGGTAAAAAGCCTATAGCATCCCTAAAAGCTAGAGTACATTCTGGATTAAAGCAAGGGAAAAAAGGGTCACATTCATGCAGGCACTTCAAAGAAAACCCTAGGAAAGCTGTTGGACGCAGAATTTAGTCAAAGGAATAGACCAGTTAGACTTCTAACCACTAAGTTAGAATTCTAACCGCTCCTACTCACTTGTGAGGCCAACCTTTCCATATTTGCTATCCCATACATCATAATTCCATGTTTGATGAATGGAAGTGAACGGCTCAGATTCCATGCTAGGGTCTCAGAAGCCTCAGGTGGATATGAGGTTGGGATAAGCTGGTAGATTGCTGGGGTACTGAGCAATGAACAACCTCACCACCAATATGAAAGGATTGAACAGAAAGATACTGAAGCCAGTTAAGAGGCCAAATGGTCAGACCAGGCAGGGGCAGGGAAGAGGCCTACAGAGATGCTCTGGGCTACTTTGTACTGCTGAGGAGTTTCTGTAAATCCTGCTGGCTTTGCTCCACTAGGGCTCCCTCCAGTTTGGAACCAGGCTCAAGAAGATTTAGAGGAGAGAAATTGGACTGTCCTAAGCCGGCCAACCATGAGTGACAGAGAGTGCTTTTCCAAGTTTATGCCGCTTTGTTCATTAGAATTCCTATTTCCTTTTGAATAAGATCACTTATCAAGAATGAAACTTTAAAACGTCATATAATGTGCCCAGCTTTTTGGATGCTTCTAGTTCACCAGGTCTTCTGTCACTCTCATCCAGAAAGTTTTATATTTCAAAATTTCTGAGCTCCTTACATGTCATCCCACTATGCATGCTTTTTTTCATTTTTATTTTCCTGGGGTATATGGCTCATTGAGGGAAATTAAATTAATTTCTCTCCAAGGGGAGAAGGTGGAAACTAAGAAGAACAGGATCACGATCTCTAGAGACTGTATTACTTATATATGTATCACATGACCAGCTGTATTAGTTTTCTATTGGTATATACCAAATCACCACAAACCTGGTGGCTTAAAACAACACACACTTATCATCTCACAGAATCTGTGGATAGGATTCTAGGTATGGCTCAGCTGAACCTGTGCTTAGATTCTTTTTAATCAGCACATCAGCCTAGCCTGCCATGTCGTCTAGGGGCTTGACTGCTGAAAAGTCCACTTCCAGACTCATTCAGGGTATTGGTAGAATTCATTTCCTTCTGAATATGTATCCTGTAGCAGCTTCCTTCTCTACAGCAAATAACAGAGAAGTCTATGGCTTCTAGAGGTTTCCTCTTTGAAGGGCTTTGAATAAACCAGGGTCACCCAGGATATTGTCCCATTTGATTAACTCAAGATAACTGACCTTAGTTACAGCTTCAAAACTTCTTCACCTTTGTTAGATTCTACTGGAAGTGAGTCACATGTCATAGCTATACTTGGGGGATTATGCTGGATGTGAACACCAGAGACTGGAAGTCATGGGAGTACATCCTAGGGCTTTTGCCATAAAAACCATCCCAAAATGTAGTAGTTTTAATGGAACCTTTTTATTTGCTTGATATGCACCTCAGTGGCAAAACACTTTCCTAGCATGTGTGAGGCCCTGAGGTCAGGTCCCAGCAATGAAAAAAAATTCTTTTATTCTATTTTTTCTTATTGGTCTGAGCTTCTGTTTGTACTCATGTGAACCACAGAGAGCTGGCAGGTTGTCTGGGAGCATGTTATTCATTAGTCTAAGCTGGGACAGTTAGGCTTTCTTCCATGTGGTCTGAACCCTCACATGGTCTTACTGTCTAGTGGGATGACCTGGGCTTCCCATGCTGCTCTGTCAGTAGCCACATAGCACAATCTCCAGCATGCAAGGCACCTACCTTTCAAGCTTGCTCCACATCTGCTAGTGTCTCATTGGCCAGAGCAATTCATAAGGCAGAGGTTTCAAGTCAATATGGAAGGAAATGCACAGAGCATGGGTTTAGAAAGATGTGATTCATGGGCACCATTACTGTCTCTATCACAGTGCCATTGAGAGAAGCATCAAAAATTTCTCTTGCTCAGGTTTGGATGAAAGACCAAGAGTCACTTTTCTTCTGTGGACCGTTAGGGCTGCCAAGGCACACGGAATCAGTGGCTACAAAATACTGAAGCCTAGAGGCCTGGCCCCAGTTTTCTTGTTCTATCTGAACTTCCTGAATTTCTTAAATAGCCCTAGGAAGAGGAAGGAATCTGCTTAGTAATTACTGATATGAGACTTTTCAGCAGATTGGAAAGATGGGACTTGGGATTTAGTTTGATTTAGAAAAATAAAATGAAAGAAGATTAAACAATAATTTTTTCCAACCACATTTTTGCTGGGATCTTCAGAATTTGAAATCATAATTCCTTATTCCTCACATCATCATGACCATTGGAAAGTCCCACATTGACTTGTTCCACAGAACCCCACTCCTATGGGGTTAAATTGTGGATGAATTAAATTCCAGTTTATACAAAGATCTTTATGCCAAACTGGAAACTATGAAAAATTGCCATTGTAAGAGCCAGTGAAATATCCACTGTATCTTTCTTGGCAAAAAACAAAAATGCAGAATTTAATATTATAAATAAATGAGGCTTTTATAGGTAAATGGATACAACTAGAAACCATACTCATAAGTGAAATAAATCAAACTTGCATGTGTAAACACCATATTGTCCCACTACTGTAATAAACTGAAAGAGTAAATAAGATCCAAAAGTTACAATAGACACAGTAAAAGGGAAAGAAGCTGCTCAAAGGGAAATTATATTGTTTGATCAATCTTGCATGTCTGTATCTGGTAACCTGAGCAACTATTTTGAAGATAACAATATGCAATATTGCAACCATTGTTAAATTCCTATCATCTTGTTTTGAAATCTCATGTCCCTGTCATTTTTTGTTATTGTTCTTGTTGTTGTTGTATCATTTTGCTTTTGTTGTTTTTTGATTGTTCATTTGCTTCTTGATTTTTCTGTTTTTTCCTTAAAAAATAAAAATACTACAAATTCCAAAGTAAGTTCAATATAAATTCTGAATAAATGAGAAACAGAAGAAAGTGATAAGAAGGATAAGCAGGAAAAAGAAGCATGACACTCCTTGTTTTTCTTTCCATTTACTACCTGGACTCAGTAATACGCTAGAGAACAAATGTCTTTAGAAAATGAATGATGTAATTTGCATAAAACTAATTTTGAACTTTCACATACATTAGGTCTGTGGTTTTGAGCATTGATAGTCTCCCATGGTTAGTTTGGGGGCAGCTATAAATCTCTTCTGCAACCTCCCTACTGCATTACTGTCATAGCTAAAGGAAAGCTCAGGTGGAATTATCACATATGTGATAGAGCTTTGTAGGAAACAGGCACACAGGAAGTCATGCTTATTGTTTCCTCCTTTTTTTTTTAAAGTATGCTAGGCAATAATTCTACCCATCCTCAGCCTAAAACCTGTTCTTTAAGTTCTGAAAAGTTTCCCTGAGCTCTTGTATGGCTGAATGCTCCAATACTATTCTGACAGCAGCATTTTATTCCTTTTAGTTCAAAGCTGCAAAGATAGTCTAAGAAGTCTTCCAATGCATCAGGTCACAGAGTTATGTCTTAAGGAATGCAATGCAGAACCTAATAGAGGAGTCCTAGACCCACAGCATTACTCTGAAACTTTTGATACACTAGGGTTACAGTTAAAATCTTTTCTGTAACAACCCACCAATCTCACTTCACTTTCCAAGGGCATTATTTTGGTAACATCTTTATACAACTCTTGGATGCATTATGTGCAGATGGTCCTTGACTTATCGTAGAGTTATGTCCTTATAAACTCAAGGTAAGTTGAAAATATCATAAGTCAAAAGTATAATTAATACAGCGGAGCTATGGAACATCATAGCTAGCAACACTGCAGAGTGATGGTTGTTTGCCCTAGTACCACAGAGCGGATCGGAGCTGCCCCTCACTCCCTCTGTCACTGCCCAGTGTCACAAGAGACTTTCTAGCCTGCAAAAGATCAAAACCCAAAGTCAAAGACAGTTTCTACTGAATTTTAATCACTTTTACTCCATTGTAAAGTGAAAAAAATTTTTAAATTGGATCATCATAAGTTGGGAACCATTTTTACTCACTTATGTAACTTCTAGATATCTTATATAATATTGTCATGTTATCCCAAAATAAGTTTTTTATTTTTCATGTCCTCACCTTTTTATTAGGAAAAATTTAAAACACAATTAAGTTGAAAAAGTAGTAGTCTACCTATATTGCGCTCACCTTGGTTCATTTTTGTTTACTCTATCCCACAAATACATTTAGAAACAAGTTGTAAACAATGTTATGTTTCATCCTGGAGTACTGCCTATGTAATTCTGGAAATAACTCTTCTATCTTCCTCGGTTGCTGAGGAATATTGCTTATGTATAAATACCACGTTATCTTTATCTATTCATCTGCTGATGGACATATAGGCTGCTTCCAAGTTTAACTATTATGAATTTTGCTGCTATAAACATGGCATGCCAGTATCACTATAATATGATATCTTTAAAACTCTTTTGGGAAGATACCTAGAAAGGGAATGTCTAGGTTGAATGTTTTAGTTTTTAAGAGAATCTCCATATTGATTTCTAGCACAATCATAATAGTTTACATTCCCATCAGAAATGCAGAAGGGTTCATTTTTCCCTGCAGCCTCACCAGCATTTATTATTATTTAATTTCTTGATCCTGACATTGTTTTGGAGGAAGACTGAATCTCACTATTTTCGTTTGCACATATGGCAAGAAATGCCAACATTTCTTCGTGTCTTTACTAGCCATTTATACTTCTTCTGAGAAGTGTCTATTCATTTTGATTGCTCATTTTTTTTTACTGGGTCTGTTATTTTGTGAGGTCTAATATTTTTAGTTCTTTTTATATTCCAGAAGATATTAGTCCTCTGTCTGAGGAATACCTGGTAATATTTTTTCCCATTCCATAGGTAGTCTCTTCACTCTGTTGTTTCTTTTGCTGTGCAGAAGCTTTTAAACTTGATATGATCCTATTTGTTTATTTTGGCACTATTTCCTATGCAACTGGAGTTCATTTAGAAAATCCTTGCTTATACCTAGGACATCAGGATGAGTGTATATTAACCTGGCGAAGAAGGGAGCCTGTAAAATGCCTAGATTCTAATACAAAAGAAAAAACTGACACCTGTCTGGTGTTTCCTGATGTGACCTCAAATAGCTACCAGTTTCTTTAATTTCCATACATGTAGGTTAAGTACCTTTATAATGAAATTCTACTCTAAAATCAGTATAAGCATAATTATATGTGTGCAGTGCACAGAGAGTTTATTCTACTCACAATACTCTTTCTCCCAAGATATTGGAAGAACATTTCGTGTTACTTGGATAAGTGCTCCTGTTGAGGGCCTAGTTTATTCTCTGTTAAAAGAACCTTGCCTGGTTTTGTTGACTTGTTTTCATGAGACTTTTGTTAACCTTAACTCAGTCTGATCTGGCAGGGATGTTACATCTTTGTCTCAGGGTCTTCATTACTCATAAATTTTGCAATTCCAGGTACTTCACTCCCACTTAAGTACCATTCTTAAAATTATATTTCTAACATATCTTTGCTTTCTCCAGTGTACTTTGCAAAAGTTCTGACTGTTTGGTCTCTTGTTACTCCAGAAGACACACTCTCCTTTATGTGTGCTCTTAGATATCTGGTTTCTCTTGCTCTGTCATTTTTCAGTCTTTGCTGGCTCTGTTTTCTTTCTTAGTCATATTAATTATGTAACTATTCAGATAAAGCTTTTGACATAAGGAGTTATTTCTTAATAGACATCAAGCTGGAAAAGTTTTTTCTCAAACACAAAACAATCCCAACAAGAGTTCAAGGGTATGTTGTAGTGACTGTATCAACGTGTCTTGCCAGTATCACATAGGCTTTATTAGCATTTTAAGTTTCTGCCCAATAGGAGAATAAAGGTAGTTTTGATGCCAGTAACAGAGCTGAGTGTGCAGTACCAAACCTTAATACCAAAAGCTCAGATTAATGGCACTCATTTTCAGGGTGTTTACTTTCCTCTTCAAGGAAACATGATATTTCAGAGTAAAGTTTAAAGTGGAGCAATTTCTAGGAACAAACTAGCATGCTTCAATCTGTTATTACCGTCTATGAGCTAAGTGTTTGCTTTTAGATAGTTTTAATTATCTTTGTTTCTCTTCTAGTCCCTGGGTTCTCAGATGCCCTTCATAGCTCTATGATCCAAGCTTCATTCTACTCTTTGTTCATTGTTAAGGTAAGGTAAGGTTGCCAGATAAAATGTAGTTTGAATTTCAGAAAAACAATAAAATTTTTTGCTACAAGTATGCCCCAAACTTCTGAATAATATTCATGAGGAATATACTAATAAATTATGCATTGTTAAATTTAACAAAAAAAGCCTAGCCCTTAAACTCTGAAGACTGTAAAGCATTCCTAAAAGATGTTAAAGATCTACATAAATGGAAAAACATCCCTTGTTCATGGATTGAAAATTTAATATTGTTCAGATGCTAACACTCTCCAAAATTATCTACAGATTCAATGTAATCCATACCTGAATACCAGCTGCTTCTTTGTAGAAACTCACATGCTGCTCTTAAAATTTATTTGGAAAATCAAGAGACTCAGAATAGCCAAAACAATCTTGGAAATAAAGAACAAATGGAAGGATCCCTTCCCAATTTCAGAATTTACTACAAAGCAAGAAATCAAGGCAATGAATTATTGACAGAAGAATAGATATATAGATTAATGGATAGAATTGAAAGGCCAGAAATAAACTTAGATATTTACAGCTATTGATTTTTGACAAGAGTACAATGATGACAGAAAAAGAATAGTTTGTTGGGATTCAGAAAATAGTGTCCCATACTGTTATTTTGGTATATGGAACACTGAACTAAAGAGACTGCATCTCCTCAAAAGCAACTTCAAAAACAGTGTCAATCTCTCTCTCCTGGCTGTTCCCAGACACACTTTACACCTAAAGCAAGTCGTAGAGTCAAAATTTCTCTTACCCAAGGTGTGTCAGAGAAACTAGCATAGTACTCTAATCTTCAGCCATAAAGAACTTCTCTGACTTACCTTTTCTATTAATAGATCGTAAGATCTTCAAAACGGGTCTTGCCCTATCCCCAGTAGAAAGAGGATGTTACCCAGAGCAGTCCAGAAGAATCTCAACAGATAAGCCTTACTGGGTTTCCCTCTCAGGCTATCATCATTAGGTGATCCTTCACTCCCTTTGTGATGCCGGGGATCTAACTCAGGGCCTTGTGGAAAATCTCTACCACTGAGCCACATTCTCGGCCCTGGATAATGCCCTTTTCTCTAACTATATGTCTACAAGACTGTTCATTCCTCACTGAACCCAAGCATCATAATTCTTTTCCCCATGTCTTCAGGTCTTCATTTCTGAAGGCTCCAAGTCACACAACTATATGATTAAATACATTTCTTACCCTTTAATTAGTGTTCACTTGTTTATTGCTAGAAGTATCAGCTTTGACTCCTAAGATGAGGAGGAAAGGTATCACATTCTTCCAGCCCTCTAGTTTTTTTCAACAAATGTGTTGAAACAATAGGAAAGCAACAAGCAAAAGAATGAAGTTGGTTCTTATCTCATATTCTCTATATTCAAAAAGTAACTAAAAATATATTAAAGATCTACATGTAAACATCAACATTATAAAACTCTTAGAGAAAACACTGAGAAGTATTTGTGAACTTGGATTTAGCGATGAGTTCTCAGGGCATCAAAAGTACAATCAAACAATGACAAGATAAACTTGGATAGTTTAGTTTGGACTTCATCAAAACTGGAGACTTGTGCAACAAGGCACACTATTAAGAAAATCAAAATGTACCCACAAAATAGAAAAAAAATTTCAAATAATATATCTGACAAAGGACATGTATCTAGAATATACAAAGAACTCTTGGAAACCAATTTTGAAAAAGACAAACCAATTCTTAAAATCAGTAGTGTCTGAATAAATATTTCTCCAAAGATATTCAAGTGACCGGTAAGCTTCTCAAAAGATGGTCAAAATAATTCGACTTAGAAATTGCAAATGAAAACCTAATGTGATATTACTTTACACCCATTTGGATAACTTTAGTAAAAGGATCAAACAGTAACAAATGAGTATATGCAGTCCTCAATCATGTTGATAAGTATAGAAAAGGGTGTAGCCACTTTGAAAACAGTCAGGTAGATCTTGACAAAATTAAAAATAGAGTCACTGCATGTCCCAGCTACTCTACCTCTAGGTTTATATGTTACAGAAATGAAAATTTGTGTTACAAAAACTTACATAGTACTTTGCATAATAGCATTGCTCATAATAGCTGTATAAACAAGTCAATGTCTATCAGTTGATAAATGGATAAACACAATTTGGCATATCCATATGGTGAGTATTACTCAGCCATAAAAAGGAAACATTTATGCATCCTATAATGTGGATGAACTTTAAAAACATTATGCTAAAAGAAGCCAGTTATACATTATGGCAGCCATTGCTGATTTAATATCATCTTCCTTAGAAGTCCTACCATGCTTCTGCTCTATTACCATCGGTTCTATCATGTTGTGTCTTATTGGGATTTTAATATAAGTGATAGTATAAACAAATCTTTTTATTGAAAATGAGATATTATAGTAGCCATTGATCATAGTTATTCGGTTCAGAATGTCCTGTAATTCTTTCATTCTCTTGAGTGGTTTTATACTATTGTGTTATGTTTGATATTATTGTATGTGAAACTATGCTCAACTACAGCAGAGAAAGGTATATTTTGACAGCTACTGTTAATATCCGGTTGTCTTATTGTAAAGTGTTGTGTTGCTTATGTTGTTCTGTTCTGATCTGCTTTGTTCTGCCCTCTTTTGTTTTATTCTCTTTAAAATAAAAAAAAGAAGCCAGTTATAAAAGATCATATATTATGATTCCATTTACTATATATAAAATGTCCAGAAAATGTAAATCTATAGAGGCAGAAAGTATATTAGTGGTTGCCTAGGGACTGGGTGGGCATTAAAGACAGTTGTTTGCATGCAGGAAGGGGACCGATTGATAGGTAAATATGGGTTTTCTGATGGAATTCGTGAAAGTGTCCTGAAATGAACTGTAGTGATGGTTGCCCCTATCTGTGACCATACTAAAAACCACTCAGTTATACACTGTAAGTGAACTATATATCAATAGAGCTGTTACAAACTAAAGTACTCATTGTTTTTTAAAATTCAATTTTAACTGAGGTTCCTGAAGTTTTGTGTGCTAAATCTAGAAAATATATTTTATGGGAGAAGCGCTCAGCATCTCCTTAGAAATTATATTTCTGTATTATCAGTGATGTCTATTTTTCTCTTCTTTGACCCAAACAAATTATTCTACCCTTCCCCAAACACATCTGTCTTGCTACTCAGAATAATATGCTCCTCTCTTACTTTGTGACTAGCTTAGTGCTTTTGCAGGATGGAAGTCTAGTTTACATTCTGTTATTGCAAGAACTAAGTTTCCTTTTGCCTCCTGACATTTAAGAATTTTCAAACTTAATAGAAAATGTTTGCTAGAATCCTGTACAGGTGGTGTCTTCCCAGTCTAGAGTAGTTATTTTTTTAACGAGCAGTTAATAGACAGGAATTTTGAAGCTGTTTCCCTCTTAAAGCCCATGTTTTCAGACATTGCATATTAGTAGCACAAGGGAAGATTTTAAAATTCCGGATTCCCAAGCAACATTCTAGACCAAATAAATTAGAAGCTCTGGGGGTTGCACCATGATCATTAAGTTTTCAAACTTCTGTATGACTCTAATGTGCTTGTCAAATGCAATGTCCATACAAATCATGCAGGAGATTTTTGAAGAGCGTATTCTGATTCAGTAAGCCCCCAAATCCTGCATTTCTAGCCACTGCCCAGTTGAAGCTGAACCTGTTGGTCCATATTGAGGATTTTCAGTAAGATAAAGGACAGAGAGGGGTAGGGGACAGACTAGCAGATGTGGTCAAATTAGGCGGGTCCATTCAGAATAACATTGTTATACCTAGCTGAGGTTTGCTGTTTGAGAAGGCTACAAGTTTACTAATACCACCAAGAACAATAATAATAACTTCAGCCTTTAACTGGATAATAACTACAGGCAGTGTCTGCATATATCACCCCACTTAAGACTCAGAACATCTCTATGGAGGAGGGGAGCAGGTGCTGTTGATGCCCACCCTGTATCCCCCTGGCCACTTCCAAGTCCCCGTGAACCCACGATGGACACATCATTCTCATACAGGCTGCCTACCTTCCACACTAGAGTCCCTTTGCTCCTCTTCCTGAGGGCTTTCTCCAAAGCTATGGAAAAGGCTCAGCCTATGCAGGCAAACCTGGGGTGAGAAGCACTGTACTATCATGGCTTATTTTTTATGTGGTGTCTAATACAAGAAGGTTTATAGCAGTTTTAGTAATAAGCAGGAAATAACCCAAAAAACATCCATTGATAGGTGAAAGAATGAATTTATTTATTCATGCCACAAAATATCTGGAGAAGGAGGAAGAGGAGGAGGAAGAGAAGAAAGAGAAGGAGAAGGGGAAAAAGAAGAAAAGGAGAAGGAGCAAGAAAAGAAAGCATATAAGAAAGAAGGAAGAAGAGAAGGAGAGGAAAAAGAAAGAAGAAAAAGGAGGAGGTGTGAGGAGGGGGAAGAAGAAGGACTGTGCTATGCAACAACATGGATGAATTTCATCAATATGATGTCAAGCAAAAGAAACCCAACAATTTATATGTAGTTCAAGAACAGGCAAAATTAATCAGTGGTGATGAGCACTGTTAAAATAGCAGTTATCTGAGAGGAGGGGAGTGAAGGGGGGAAAGAGCACCAACTGGGGTGCTGGAAATGTCCTGAGGTTCTCCTAGGCAGTGGCTTCATGATGTATCCACATGTTAATATTCACCAGGAAATACTTCTAACACTTGTGGGCTTCATGCAGTTCACTGTATGTACTTTGTATAAAAAAGTGGAGAAAAAGGAATCTTCTACAATGTTGATGGGTATGTAAATTAGTGCAGCCACTATAGAGAATAACCATATGGAGTTTCCTCAAAAACTAAAAATAGACCTACCATAGCATATAGATATACCACTCCTCCTACAGGAAGGAAATGAAGTCATCATATAAAAGAGATGTTTGCATACTCATGTTTATTATGACACTATTCACAATAGCCAAGATATGGAATCAGCCTAGGTGCCCACCAATAGACAAATAGATAAAAAGATAGTACAATCAAATGGTGGAGTTTTATTCAGTCACAAAGAAGAATGAATTCATGTCATTTACAGAAAAATAGATAGAACTGGAGAGTGTCGTGTGAAGTGGAATTAACCAGATAAGAATGTACATATTGCATGTTTTCTTTCATATGTGGACTCCAACAAAAAAAAAATACAGCACTAATGGGGAAGGGAAAAGTAACTAAAGGGGGCAAGAGAAGATGATAAGGAGGTAGATACGATCAGTGTACTACACATGCATCCATGGAAATGCCACAACAAAACCAATTAATTTGTGCAATTAATATGATTGAATAATTACAATTTTAAAGGCTATGATGGTTCTTTAGAAATTTATCCAAATTATGCTCCTAGTCACAGCTGCTACCTTTATAGGATCTGATTAGAACATCCTCTGGATTTGGTGTGCAGCTCTTGGTCTGGTGAATACCTTCCTGTTCAATTGCCAACAGGCAGGTGGATGAAAAGTGGCTTTGACTTGCACAAGAATGACTTCAGACACTTCACTTTCTTGTCCTAAGGCCGTGGTAGCCCTCCTGCCTTTCTGGACACAATATAGTCCAAAAGGGTGATTTATTTTTATACTGGCAAGGTATCAATGCACTGCACTATATTAATCACAAGTTAACCAGACTTGGTGACCAGAAAATGACAAATTCTCTAGATGTCATGGTAAGATGCATAGGTACCAGAGAATATGAGAAAGCTCGTACTGAGCTTCAAGGACTTTCCACAGCTGTGGACTTTTTAAGTGCACATTCCCTCTAAGAAAATGGCAAATTGCTGCACTTAAGTTAAGAAAGGCTTTTTAAAGACCCTTCAGCGTTCCTCTCACCAGCAGTACTGTGCCACCTCAAAAGCCCAGGTCCCAACGTTACGAGTCCCCTTCTTCAAGCTTCTGATGTGTAACAATTTCATCTTTCATTGTTTCTCCAGCCCCAGAGGTAGTTCCTGCTTCCTGTAGATTTTTGGTTTTTTTTTTTAGTTTTTTGTTTTACTTTTTTGAGACAAGGTCTCACCATGTCGTCCAGGCTGGCCTCGAACTCATGAGTGATGGGATTTCAGGAGAGCTCCACCGCAGTCTCCTGAATGATGGGATTACAGACAGGTACCACCATGCCCTGCTCCTGTAAAGTCTTATGTGGCATCAGTGCTCCACATTCTTTCTGCTGATTCAGTCTTCAGTGACAGGGGAGGCAATCCTTACAGCAAATTCTTTCTGTTAAAGTAATCTCTGTATGTGGTTTCACATTTCCTTCTTTCTTTCTTAGGATTTTTTTTTTTTTTTTTTGGTACCGGGGATCGAACTCATGACCTCGCGCTTGCCAGGCAGGCGCTTAAGCCACTGAGCTAAATCCCCGGCAACCCTTCTTCCTTTCTTGATCAAAGAGAATTAGTAGGAGATTAACAGCAAGGAATAAGAGCTGTATTAAAGTGATTGGTTTATGCAGTTGTGAGGTCTAGCAAGAAAAGTCTGATATCTGTAGGACAAACCATCTGGAACAGCAGTCCAGGACTCCGTGGCATGAGGAGTAGCTTCTATCCGGAGGCAGAATTTCTTTCCTGAAGGGACACCTTATTCTCCTTGTAAATCCCTTCAACTGATTGAATAAGGCTCAGTCAGAGCACTTAGAAAAATCTCCTTTCCTGAAAGCAAACTAGCATGAACTTTAATCACCTGACAAAATCCCTTCACAACAACATCCCGAGCAGCATAGAATGACTGGAGAGTAGGGCCCAGCTACGCTGACACCACAAGCTCGTGATCACAGCTTTCCTTTGCACTCCCCCAGAGTGGTGGCAGACCGTTTCTGTACACAACAAGCAATTCCCCACAAACATCAGAGCGTCTCTGTTGTCTTCCCTTAGTTTTTCTCGGGCTACAGGAGCTTAATCTTTCATGCATCTTTAAAGTGCAATTAAGTGTTGGTACCTATGGAGGTAGCCTTTTTACTAACGTGCTATTTATTGGCATTTCTCTCTTCCCTATCTCACCTTCCACGCTCTTACAGCTGGCTTTCTGGGGTCATCTCTCAAATACATTAGCTGTAGCTCAGTCTACTCTTGAGGTTCTGCTCTTGAAAATACTGTACATCATGTATGACAATTAAACTGTCATTGTCAATGCCATACTATGGTGGCCTTTCTTCTATTCCAAATGATCTCTTTAACACTTAGGTCATTACTCTATGTAAAATATCCTCATGGCTTCTAAACAATCAGACTAGAAATCAAACTCGTAGCCCAGACTCCTGCTTGGCTTGCTCTGTCAATGTCTCTAATAGCTACCATGGTCTTCTTTTGTTCCTTAAGCATGCCAAGGCCACCCTGCTTCATGGTCTTTGTACTTATTTCCCTGTCAGCAACATGCCCCGGTTTTACATGGCAACTCCTTTTCAACATTTATCTCTCGGAAGTGCCACTTCCTCAGAGAGGCTCTCTAAGCCACCCTAACATCTTTGTGTCCTAGGACTTACAACAATGTCTATCTTCTTTTTAGGGCTTTCTACACCTGAAATTATCTTCCAGTATTTTATTTTTTAGCCAGGCTCCTGCCATGCTGTCCTGGCTGATCTCAATCTTCTAGGCTCAAATCATACTCCTGCCTCTGCCTCACAAGTAGCTGGAACTAGAGGGATAGATGTCCCCATGCCTTACGTGAAATTACATGATGCTATTATTTGCATATTGTCTATTTCAACTCTGCAGATAAGAGTTCAAAGATTGGTTAAGCATTTTGCTTTTTGTCATTGTCAGTCTGATTTGACAACCACTGCATCCTTAGGTCTCAGAATAATGCTTGAGGCACTGTGCACCCTTGTTAAATATTCAATGATTTTAAAAATATTATAATGATTGCATATATTTTTAAAAGTTGGAGATCACTTTACATCATACCAGTGAAGCATAGTAGGGATGACTAAGGTGTCAAATGCAAAGTTTCATGGTCTGTTAGGAAAATACCTACCATCTACTGTCCCATGTCATCAGAAGTCCAAACATTTTCCTGCCCCTGATTCTCTGCTGTTAATGAGAAGAGATGTATGTAAAAGGGAGGATTCAAAGTACTCGAGTTTGATGCACATTGTCTAAAAATGTGAAGCCCATAGAAATAATCCTAAAGGAATTCTCAAGTCATTTCTGGACTTAGGCATGCCATTTTCCTGTTTCCAAGAAACAATTACCAAAGGTTCCTGTGTTAAAGGTTTAGGCCCCAATTTGATGCTATGGGAAAGTAGGAGACTCTTCAGGAGGCAGGACTTAGTGGAAGGAATATGCCTTTGAAGAGCGGTATATAGACCCTGTCCTCTTTCTCTCTCTTTGCTTCCCCACCATAAGGAATTGAGCTCCTTGCTCTTGCTATTCATTGCCTATCACTGGCCCAAAAGCAATGGGGTCAACAGGACTGAAAACTACAAAATTGTGAACTGAGACAAATCTTTCCTCCTTTTAAGTTGAATTATTATAGTACTGTTACAGTGACAGAAAGCTAACTTGTGTGCATTTTCTATTAAAAAGACAGCCTTTACTGTCTTCAGAACGCTTCAGCTCATTGACTCATGTATTCCCTACCACATGTCCTGGCCTAGTTCCTTCCACAGTAAAATTAGAAGGTTGGCCTTAGATGAATATTCAGTTAGTATCATCTGTCTCTGATTCCTCCAACCTTTTCTTAACTACACATCTCTAGAAAACCAAGCAAAGGGGAAACGTCTACATAGTCCTGCATGAGGTTAAATGGCTTTGGTACCAACTATGAGGGGCACAAGTTGGCAGTCCTTGGCTTATATCTCTCTGCCTTGGTGCAGGTTGAATGGTGTGTCCCGTGCTTACCTAGAGGAAGGTGCTGTGGTTTGTATCTAGATGAGCCCCCAAAGCCTTATGCCATCATAGTTGGGGCTTTTCAGAGGTGGCTGGACCTAACGTGTGAGGTGCTGGAATCAAGGATGTGTGATCACTACACTTCATCACTGGTCGGTTTGGCACAGTTCTGGGTGTGGGTAAGTGAATGATATACCCTCTGTAAGAGTGCTTCCTGCCTAAGCGAGGTTAGCCTGGTTAGGCTGTAAGGGACAGAAAAAGGGCTGCTGCTGTCACTTGCTGCTTGCTCCTTTTGCTGCTTCTGCTTGCCATGAACTGTGATATTCTTCTGCCGTGAAGCCAGCCAACTATGAACTGAAAGCTCTATGAGTTGAGAGGTAAATAACCCTTTCTTCCTTTAACTTTGGGTGTCCAGTGCTTTGTCTCAGCATGAAAAAAGTAATCAAGGCAGCAGGTTTCCCTGAGGTGTTCATTTTAGCATAGAACAAGGAGCGCTTGGAGGCCTCTAAACACACTAGACTCCTCAAAATAAAAGAAATAAGTAGTGAGGGTCAAAATCAAGTTGTAGTAAATTGCTTCAGTATAAGGCTCTCAACTGAGGCCATTATGCAAACCCAGGTGGGGTCCTCTGTTAATATTTTGTCTCTTGGGCCTACATCATCGGAGAAATGCTGTGCCAGTGACTTTCCTCCTGACTCTCAGTGGTCATATCTGACTATTTTGAATGGAAACAGGTGCAGATACACTGAATGGCATTTTGGTTTCAACAAACTAAATTTATATTTTTTATTTTTCTAATGAAAAATGAATATTTGGTTCCCCACTTCATCTCCATTATTTGATCTTCATCAATGTCTTCAGCTGTGAAAAACTGAAGTGCTGCTAGCAGAAACTAGAGCATACTTTCCATTTTTGCTTTTTCATGCAGTATCATTCCAGACCTATTAAAATGACTATTTTCTGTTTGTAAAACAACAGTGCTTTTAGAAACCACCTCTGTTGTTAGCACTCTCGGAACTATGAAAGTATCAAAGATGACATGTCTCCCTTTCTATATCTCTTTTGATTTCTAAAAAAGAATGAGATATGTATATCTCATATATATATATATATATATAATTTGAAAATACACTCTAGAAAATGAAATCAAGTGGAACAAATCACACTGCTTACAACAGTGGAAAGAAGAGTTGGGGTGGGTCCAAGTATTGAGAATCTGTCATGATTTTATTTTCCATGGAAGCATTTCTTAACTAGTTGACAATTTTTATACTAGTAACTCAGTGTGAATAGAAAGACAACAGGTTTTAATAATTTTGCCAGCACAGGAAGGTACCATACATCTCTCATCTCTTGGGAAGCAAAGTTAACACAACAATCGACATGCAAATGACAGAGAAAAACAGAAATATCTACTGGGAAAACAAGATATCTGGAGGAAAAAAGGACATAATGGCCAACTTTTGGGGCAGCTAGCCCAAGTAGACTCCCACATTCTCTCTTTCTGGTGTTCTTGCCCTTGTGGTCCTTTCCCACTAAATAAAGTGACTGGGTGTAATCACCAGTAGGATGTCATTGTCATGCTGATTCATGGCTTCCCAGCCTAGGTCACAAAAGATGTTCTTCTTGGCTCGCTCTTGGACCACTGTTGCTTGTTGTGAGGTCATTCAAGCAACCCTGTGGAATAATATAAGAATTTTCATGGCAACATGTTTGTGATGGTGCATAGTAGGAGGTAGCCTGTATGTCAGTTTTTGGAAAAATGCTGTGTGACACATACTGATTGCATAACACTGAACACAATGATGTAATCTAAGAAGTAAGACCTATATATCTCAGTATTGGTTAGGTGTCAAATGGTGCTCTGTCAGAAACAGGATGCAACATATTCCTTCAAATAAAAATGTACAAAACTACAAGCACATGTTTTGCAAAAACACATTTAAGTGAAAAGATATACATAAAGTATATTAGAGTGCTTGTTCATAGCAAGGAGGAGAAAATGAGTGGGCTATGGAGATAAAAGCAAATTTTTAAAAGTAAATAAATTCAGCAAAAGAAGGGATTTTAATAATCCTTGAACTGAGGAATGATATTAACTCCTTTGCACTAGAAGTCCACACTAAAAGAAAAAAGGCTGTAAAAGTAAATCCACATTTTGGAAAGAAGGGTATAGGAAGGAGTGACAGTAAAGGACAAGGATAATATCTAAGGACACCCCAGATCCGTTTCAAAACAAAGAGGAGTCTGTATTCAGAATCGGGTTATTGTTCAGGCCTAAAAGCTTGTAATTAGTGGAGTGGGAGAGGGAGATTACAGCTGCCGCCCAAGAATTTCCTGATTTTGGCTTCCACCATGGGGTCCCTGTGTCTTTATTTATGAAATACATTGCACTGAGTTTCTTGTGAATGAAGAAAGGTTATGAAAAAAGGCTCAGAAAATAATATCTCTTTATTTCCAAGGTCTCCTTTTGTTGTTTGTCATGAGTCACCATGTGTTTGCCTACTGAGTTATCTGGTGTAATTCTAAACCAGCCCTTTTGTCTATTGTTTAGAAAGTGAATAGCCGAGTATCATGGAAAAACTATTTAATTTTAATTTTCCATAATCTTTCAAATGAGA
This sequence comes from Dolichotis patagonum, assembly GCA_004027295.1. NCBI lineage: Eukaryota > Metazoa > Chordata > Mammalia > Rodentia > Caviidae > Dolichotis > Dolichotis patagonum. Next base: position 23,538 of record PVJX010006998.1, read on the forward strand.
TTCAACCTGACATTTAGTTCCATTACCACAACTTTATTTAAAAAATAATGATTGAGACTTTATAAATACCAAACACAAAGTTATCAATCCATAGAGCAGGATAATATAAGAATAGCTTTTATTTCTTTGGGTTCTCCTCCAAGGTTTATGGATTGGTCTAATGAGCCTCACGTATCATAAGTACAGGAAGCCATGGGGAAGAGGGTAGAGATGGCAACTTTTCAATTCAATTTTTGCATGCCCTGAACAATATGTTCAGCATTGGTATAAGTGCAGGGAGAGTATAAAAAATGTTAGAAAATTCTCCAGGCTAATTATACACTTCTAGAATAGAAAAATTACTATCTCATGAGTTTTCCCCTAGTTTTTTAGAAGTATATTTGACAAATAAAAATTTTATATATGTAAGGTATGCAATATGATGATTTGATATACATATATATTGTTAAATTATTACCATAGCAAGCTAATTAACACACACATATCATTTTGTTATAGGCAACTAAGTTAAATAAAAATATAAGCAGTCAGATGAGACTAGACCATGGAAGGAGCCAATGCAGAAGACCAGATACCTTATAACTAAGGCCAGACCTCAGAAATACACCCAAGTTCCTAAGGATAAACATCAGGGATTGATATTCTAAATAGGTATCAGATCACCTTGAGGGAGCCAGAAGGAGCCGCCAACTCACCTCCTACAGGAAAAGGCCCTATTCTGTATTCATACCAGCTTGCTACATGACTCACTTCCCCATTTGATCCTGATTTAATCCATTTTACCTGAGCAAATATAATCTCTGTCCCACCTATGCCCACCTTGCGATTTCCCATTTTTCCACACTGTGGACCAACCTTACCTTGAGGTTTTGCTCTATAAAAACACTGCAAAAGACAGAGTCATTGGCAACACACTTGAGATCCCTTCTGTCTTTCTTGGATAGAAGCTTTCTTTCTCTCAATAAATATACTTTGCTCTTAATCTCCGTTGTCCCTAAAACTCATTCTTTGATTTTAGAGAATGTGAATTTGTACCAGACATCTAGCAGATTGGAAGTTTCTTTCCCCTATGTCACATTATTACATGTGTATGTGATGAACACATTTAAAATCTATGCTCTTACTAAATTTCACATATATAATACATACAGTATTAACTATAGTCACCATATTGTACATTAGATCTCAGATGTTATTCACCTTACAACTACAGTTTTTACTCTTTGACAAATACTTCCCCACTTTCCTCCACACTCAGGTCCAGGCAAATACTTTTCTATTCTCTGCTTTTATGAATTGAACATTTTTTGATTTCAGATATAAATATAAGATGGTACAATGTTTGTCTTTTAGTGTTTGGCTTATTTCACTGAACATAATATTCTCCAAGATTATTTGCAGAAATGGCAATGTTTTCTTGTTTATTATGGCAGAGTAATATTCCATTGTATGTGTATGGGTTATGGTTTATATCTAGATGTCCCCTCAAAGCTCATGTAATCCCAGGTAGGGCTTTTGAGAGTTGATTGAATCATGGGAGGATTAGTTCACTGATGAGTTTTTATGTAAATGTGATGTTTTGGAAAGTGAAGCCTGGTCAGAGGAGGCAGGTCCCTGGGAGTGTGGCTTGGGAGTATCTATCTCCCTCTGTCCTCCCTTGATCCATCTCTCTTTCCTGTATGCCATGTCAAGAGCACCCCTCCTCTGCAATGTCTATCTGCCATACTTGCCTTGCCCTGGAGCCAGCTGACTATGGACTGAAAACTCTGCAAACTGTGAACAAAATAAATCTTTCCTTCTTTAAATTATGGATTTTGGGTATTGTGTCTCAAGGACAAGAAAGTAAGCTTGTGTGTGTGTATGTGTGTGTGTGTGTGTGTGTGTGTATGTGTGTGTTTGTGTTTGCATGGTTAATCTTGACTGATTTAGAGACACGGAGGAGATGAGTAAAACAAATTTCTGGGTATGTCTGGGTGAGTCATGGATCTATGACCTTGGGTGCAATATCTGTTCCTTGCCCGTTCTTCTTGCTTGTTCCCCTGCTGCCTGCCTCTTATGCCATGAGCTGAGCAGCTGTCCTCTGCCATATCCTTCCACCATGATGCTGCTGCCTTAGAGCGAGCTAAACATGAACTGAAACATCTGGACTGAAAGCCATGGACTGAATTCATGGACAAAACCTCTGAAATTAGGACCCACAGTATACTTCTTTAAGACATGGGTATCAGATGTTTCACCCTGCAATGGGAAAGCTGACCAAACACACACACACACACACACACACACACACACACACACACAGACACACACACACACACACAGACACACACACACACACACACACACACACACACACACAGAGTGATGCATCATAGTTACTTTAACCCTCCTTTAATGGATACTTAGGTTGATTTCATATCACAGCTATTGTGAATAATGCTGCAAAAAAATACAGGAATACAAATATCTCTTTGGCATACTGATTTTATTTCCTTTGAATATAAAGTATACCCAGAAGTGTGATTGCTGGATTATATGGTGGTTCTTTAATTTTTTTTTGAGAAGCCACCATATAGTAATGCTTTCCATAATGGCTGAACTATGATTAAAAATTAGAGGCTGGTTCTACCCAGTGCTATTGACATCCAGCTACATCCTCCTGTGCCCACAAAAGGCAGTTTCCCTTGTGTGGTAGCTTTGCCCTTGATAGGCTCCATTCTGCTTCTCCATCCCTTCTTTCTGACTGAGGTATGCAGGGAAGCTCCAGGAATTATGGGAATTTGATGCCTCATTTGGATAATCTTCAATCTCAGTCTCTCAAATCCTAGAGATCCTGTTGCCATCACTGGTAATTTGCTATGGCTTTTGTTTGGTTTTCAGCAGTAGCGGGGATTGAACTCAGAGACTTCACACTGAACTACCTCCCCAGCTCATTTTAATTTTTATTTGAGATAGGTATTAATAAGTTACTAAATTTCCCAGGCTGGGCTGGAACTGGTGATCCTCCTGCCTCCATCTCCCAAGGGCTGGGATTCCAGACACTTATCACCGCACTCATCTTGATAACTTGCTCTTTTTTCTTTTTAAATCAATGGCTACCTTACTCATCTTTGGAAATCTTGATGAAGAGAAGGGTGAGAAGAGGCTTGATCCAGTCTAAGTGTCTCTGGGTGAGTCTGTCGCACTGCATGGGCCCCAGCTGTGCCTGTCCATCAACTGGGCACAGCAGTTTCCTTAGTAAGAGCCAGCCCACCATCAGGGAAGCATCCCAGCCCATAACAGAACCAAGGCCCTCCAGGTTGGCCTACTTCCAAGGCCAATAAATAATTTAGATTCTGAACCAGGTCTGAAAGGAAGGATTATAAAAGGAAAGATTAGGTGCCAAGGGATTCAAAGATTCCCATATATTCTCCTGCTTTTCTCCAACATGGAAGTAAATAAATAGACCTTAAATTCAGAAATAGGGGTTTGGGATGAGGGGAGCCCTCACTTTAGAGTTAGTAATTAAATCTCATTTTAAAAACAAGTCCCAGCTCCAGGACCTACTAGCATCTACAAAATCCTACAGGATGGGGTGAAGGGATAGGCTGCCTGGGGTGCAGAATAGCCGTCTAAACGATCCTGGAGTATTAGGGAGGTTGGTGGTGGTTTCTTCATTGAGCAGGGGGAGGCTGGAACCCTTTTCATCAGGAAGTGGCTCTTCTCTAGAAATACTCCCCATAGGCCCCACTGGCTGCCACGCACATCCAAGGCCCGGAGAGGCAGGCACTGGGGAAGCTGAATCCAGGTGGTGAGCTCATCATCTTTTTCTATTTGAGTGAAAGCCATGTAGATGTGACCTTCTGTGTCTAGCACGAAGGAATCTTCACAAGGGGACTTGGTGTGATCAAAAACTTTGCCTTCACTGAGTAGTCTGTGAATTTCTACCTCATAAATATCTCTCTTCAAGTTGAAGAGATATTTTGAGCTGGGTAGAACTTGTATTTCTTGAAGTAGATCTTACAGAAATAGGCACTCATGTTGAGGTCCACAATCCCAAAATGGTAGAACACGGAGACATCTGGAATGATGCACTCTTGGCCCAGAAGTTGTTTGAGCAGCAACATCCATATGTTCCACTCCCAGAACTTTTTGGGCATGAGCCACTTCAGCTCAAGCCTCTGTTGTGTAAGGATTTTTTCCAGCACCCAGTCCCCCCCAGACATGGTCTTTACATGGTACCGTAATGTTTGATCCTCAACTGTGTGTTCACATTGCTGGTCATTCCAGGAAGGCTGTCATCCTCTTTCAGCAGGAGAATAGATTAGCATAGGAAACAGAAAAACCTCACTGCAATGTCCTGGTCCTGCTGCAGAACCACAGCAAACTTGCCCCCTGAAAACAGATTGAAGGAGGCAGTGAGACTGATCTTGTAGCGCTCAGACACATGGGCACTCTTCATTCTGTAGGCTTGATGCCCCCAGACCAAATGGTGCTGCCATGTCCACTGATTCTTTATAGTAACAATCTATGAAAACTTGTCATCAGTACAGATGCCCCCTGGGCTGAGAGCAGAGAGTGCAGCACTGTGTATGGGTAACTGGGTTGGATTTTTACAATGACAACCATGGGAACATTGAGGAATTTATTATCTGGGGTGGATCAGTGCTGAACTTGATGGGTTTGGGGCCCTTGCAGCTGCACACATAGCCCCTGACTTTGCTGCAGAAATACCAGCAGTGACAGTTCAACTCTATGTCTGCCCAATGTCACTGTGCCCCTTCAACAAAGCTCAGAGGCATGTCTATTTTTGGCAGAATTGGGTCTCCCGAGAAGGACAGGAGAGGCAGCTTGGAATGTTTCTTCCCAGGACCAGTACCTGCTTTCTGTTTCAGGAAGATCTAAGTGTCCCTCCAGCTTCAGGCCTTGGCCTCCGTATCTTTGAGGTAGAAGAAGCCCTCATCCTTGACAGTGCAGATGAGCGCTTGGCTGGGAGCAGTCATGTTGAGGGATAGCACTGTGGCCTGACCCTCATGAGGTATGTGCCAAATACATGCTTTGCCATCACATGGCCAGTGGGATGGTTGAGAACAATACTGTGGATACTCAGCCTTGCTCCCAGGCCCTATCCTCCAGCACTGTGTTTCCTATTGGCACAGCCCTTCCTTGTTTGGCTTTACTCTCTCTCCTGTGATTTCATGGATTGAAACCTAATTAAACTACCTTCACTCAAGTCATTATTTTAGGGTTGGCTTTGGAGCCACCCAAATAAAACACTGGACAGAGATAATTAAATGCCAAGATGTTAAAAACTGAACTTTTTCTTCACATTTTTTTCTTCTTTCCACCTCTTTCACTTCTTTCCAATTGTCTCGTAATAGAATAAGACATAAAACTCATGTGATTGACACAGGACTCCACTTGCCTAACATCTAACTGATTGCCCTTTACTATCTAAGAAACTGACTGAGAATGAGTTTACGTGGTTCACAATCCCTGTGTGTTTTTTCCTTCCTATAGTCAGAGCAAATTTGGCCTTTAGACCTCAGGTAGTGATAGAGTCCAGTCACATCTATTCTTGCTCCATCTTGGCAAGTATACAGCAATCCCCAGCCCAGCTCCTATTTTTTTCACATTTATTCATTTCCTTCACCAACTATCTATCATATACCTAGTATGTAAAGAGTGTGTTAGGTATTGGAGGTAACCTAATGCGTGAGCCAGCAGTCATCCCTGCTCAGAATTTACTTTAGCAGGCAATATGCATGCTATAGGAATGCCATGAGAATACAGCCTGCTGTGGAGGTACTTGGGGAGGTCAAAGGCTTTTTAGCAGGAAAAAAAGCCTTTATGAATGCCTAAGGCAGAGTGTATGGATGAGGGAAATCGAGTATTGGCCACAGAACAGTGCCAGATGGGAGATACTCAGTTGGAGAGTGAAGGAAGGGCCAGGCTACAAAGAAAATTGTAAAACCTTATTAGGACTGAAGGCTTTAAACAGCCTTTCAAAGGGATTTAAACTGTAGAGATGAGAGCAGGTTTGCATTTAAAAAATTGTCTCTGGCTCCAATGAGTGAATTTGTGAGGATAACAAACTTGACAGACTAGTTAATACAGAGAAGGTGATGGTGGATGAAGTGATGTAGGAAGTGGCTTTGGGAATGAAGATATGTGAAGGAACTGGGAAACATTTAGACAATGACTGATTAAATGGAGAAAGTGAGAGAAAAGGAGAAATCAAAATGATAATTATTTTTGCTGTTAGCAGTTGGTGGGCAGTGAGATTGTTGCCTAATGTGGAGAAAAACAGAAGGAGCATTTGGAAGTTTCTAGGTGGTGACTGGAAGACCACATGGATGATGGGTGCCATTTTGGATAGGTTGTGTTGTTGAGTAGCATGTGGAAAAGAAAGTGGAGATATCTAACACCCAGATATGTGTCTGGAGTTTAGGAGTCCTGAGCTGTAGCAATCTGCACATAGATAGCAGAGAAGCCCCAGGAGTCACTGGGCTTGCTGTGGCATTCTAAAGAATGAAATGAAAGCATCAGTCAGAACCTAGAGGTGAAATGGAGAAAGAGGACTCCATGATGACACTAAAAAATCTACCAGTGATCTGGAAAACCAGGAAGCTTCATGTATGTCTTGTGCAGTGGTGGCGAATCTTTTAGAGCTTTCAGTGACACAAACAGTCTGGTGAGGCACGCATGCGATAGGTTTGCCACCACTGGTCTGATGTGTCAAACACTGAATGTGTCCTTGTTGAAAAAAAAGCAGTGAATTACAAAAAAGAGTAAAACCAATAATCTATGTTGTGAGAAGTCAGAAAACAGATTGCTCTTTGAGAAATAAATAGTAAGTGCAAGAGGTGAGGGACAAAGGGGTTTTTAGGTTTTCATCTGTTTTTCTTGTTCTTGATTTGGATGCTGATTGTGTTGATTCAACTTGTGAAAATCATCAATGTATAATAAGAAGTGTAAAAACCATAACTAGGTTAGTCCAGGTAACGTGGCTAGAAACCAGATGACCAAAGGTCCCAGAGTAATTAGAATGTGCAAAAGTAAAAAGAGAGGCTTCAAAGAAGTTTGATTCTAACAATGATCTACCACTGTGTCACAAGCCATTCCAAAATGTGTGGCTTAAACAGGAACAACTGCATTTGCTCATAATTCTAAAGGTCAGCACTTTTGTAGTTATTCAGTGAGTTTCCTTGGCAGTTAGACTAGATATAGATGACTCAGTATGGCCTGACCTCCATGTCTGACAATGGGTGCTGGCCATTGTCTGCTCCTCTCTCTAGATGACCTCTCATCCTCACATGATGGTGACATCCTAAAACAATGGGAGTGGAAGCTATAACCCTCTTGGGCCCCAACTTTCAAAGCCACACTTCATTCACTGCTGTCGTATTCCACTGATTCAAGCAAGTCAAAGCCTAGCTCCCATCAGGGAATGGTGGAGACTGTAGTGACCTGGACAGCACATGCCCATGTGCCAGGGGATATTGTTCATCTGCAATAGGAATTGGTGCATATTGCCTATCACTCCTAGATATTTTTCATAGAACCAGAAAATCAGAATTTTGCATAAAATCTACCAGTTTTTATATTTGGCAACTACTTTACAATACAAAACAATATCATATGGTCCAAGTAAACATGCCTGTGTACTAGACGCAAACTTACAAACTTTGCAGCAGATAACAATGCTTAAAACAGCAGAAACTTTTATTCTCTGAATAAAGGGTTTTCAGAAATTCATCCTATCTCTTTGACTTGTGAGGCATCAGTTTAGATTTTTGGTTAATTTCTCTGGTATCAGAAACCAAAAATGGAAGGATATTGGAATTTAGATTTGAAAAATCTAGTATCTCTTCCCAAGACATTTTTTTGTTCTTTCCAGCTTGAAACCTCCACCTGTAAATGACTACCAGTTGATTACTGCCTTGCTTTGTTTTCCATGACTAGAAATAGAAACCACAGGCTAGATAATTTATAAACAATACTATTTGACTCAGTTCTGGAGATTGGAAAGTCCTAGAGCATGATGCTGGCGTATGGTGAGGGACTCTGGGCTGTAACATAACATGGTGGAAGGGAAGGCAGACACAGTGCAGAAAGAAGAGAAAATAAGGTTGAACACTTCCTTCATATTAGGAATCCATCCCTGCAATAACCCACTTCTGAGATAATAGTATTAATCCCCTTAAGAGGGCAGAGACCTGGTGACCCAGTCATTACAATGGAAATTAATGTTGTTACAATGGAAGTTATATGTCACCATGAGTTTAAGAAAAGAGATTCAAACAACAGCAATTGTTTCCTGCAATCGAGAAAAGAAGTATATGCTAGGCTGTGGGCACAGTGTGTGTGTGTGTGTGTGTGTGTGTGTGTGTGTTGCCTAACTCACTTTCAGAGAGTAAATGCAAGGCAACTGCTCCAGCCAGGACTGCTTTGGTAGAAAGCACCTACTGTGTGCCAAGCATTACATGTTTACTTAGATTTTTCATGGCCTTATTACCATGGGTCTGAAGACCTCAGAGAGGTTCATCTACTCAAGAAAATCCCATAGCTAGCAGCTGGGAGGGCTGAGCTTTAGATGAGAACTATCAGCGAGCATCAGAGCATGTGTGGTTATCTGAGCTGCAGAGAACTGGCTGTATGACTAAAGAACTCAAATGTAAAGTTGTTAGAAGAGGATGTGCCCAACAAGGCCACTAAAGAGTAGTTATTATTATTGTTACTGATGGTGGTAGTGATCTTTCTTGGTTTCTACCTTGGTGTCCTTGGCGAACAATATTTATCATACTCCAAGATTTGCTACTCTTCCCATCTTGGGAAAATTCCCACATTTGCATCCAGATTCCTCTTATTTCAGGTAGTTTTGTGAATGGGAATCCTGTTCATTTGATAAAATGTGAGCACCATAAAAATGGGGGAGCTTGGGTTGACATGTTCACTGATGCACCTTCAGCACTCCAACAGGGCCCTGCTCAATATGGGCTTGTTGAATGTTGTTTCCATCTTTTAGAAGATATTTACTTAATCACTATATCATTGTACCTCATCATTGTACTATATCATTGTACCAGCGAGGCAGAGAACAGTGATTTGTGCAGAGTTCCCGAGGTATACAGTGTTGTCTCCATCTCAGCACACTGGGTCCAAAAGCCCCCCATGCACAAAGCCAGATCATTTTCAACCAGGGAGACTGCTGATTTCACAATTTTAATTGCTCAGTTAATAAATGTTTATATCTTAAAAACAGCTAAGGGACAAGGTGTAGAAGGTAGTGATTGTGAAGTAAGGAAAAAAATACGTGTGTCATTGCCAACACTTTACAATTCTCATTTGGATGTAAACACTTTGGCCTCTCCACCCTCATTTATGTAACACTTATAGACATTTCCAACCACTGTGTTAATGATTGTTTGGCTGGAGAAGCCAGTCACATCTTTCCAGAACCAAGACCCATGTTTTTCATTACTGAAAGGACCTGAATATGGTCTTGGGGTAAATAAATGGTAGAATTTGGGGCCATGGGCTAGAGAAACTTGACAACCCTACTTTTAGAGGAAGTTAAAACTCCCCCAAATCTGTTTGTTCATGGTGTCATGTCTGAATATTCTCTAGAAGGATCAGCAAGTTTCCTCTTAATGACAGTAAATATCTTAAAATATGTGGGTCATATGGGTATGGCTGTATTCTATTGAAACTTTATTTGCAAAAAAGTGGAGGCCAATTTTAATTGCCAAAAACTACAGAGAGGAAGCTATGACCTTAGTTCTACATAATGAGGGTGGGACCTTCATGATGAATTGGTGGCTTTACATAAGGAAACAGCAAATGGTTTGGTAGAAACAGACCTTGTGGGCACCCTGAGCCTCAGACTTCTTACCTCCATGATTAGGAAAATAAATGTTGTCGTTTAAGTCATTCAGTCTAGAGTATCTTGAATGGCAGTTAAGCAGGCTAATATGAGTCCTAATTGTTTTTTTTTTCCCCAGGAAATTTTCTTCTTGTTCTCTAAAGTGTTTTTTCCAAAATAAGGAGTTTCTTTGACTGGAAGTAGAAGTGGAAAGAATACAAAATGAGCAGTTGCAGAAAGAAGTACAGGTTCTTTATTATATATACATGAAAATTTGTTCTCTTTAGTCTCACATCTGCAAAATAATTCCTCGGCTTGGTGCTGCCATTAAAAAACTATTCAGTCATGACACAATTTCTCAAATTCTCATATAAGAAATTAGCTGTCCATATTCTGAGTATCTACAGACAAAATTTCCTCCCAAAGTTACTTTGAAAATGAGTACTTTGTTTCACAATAGGCCACAGGATTTTCTAATGATCAGCTCTCCACATCTCTCTGTGATGTGGAGAGTTAAGACCTTCCCGCAGAAGGATGAGTCATGGCCTGACCCCTGGTTTGAATGCATAATTATGCTAGAATTGCCATTCCTTAGATCTCCTCCAAGGAATAACTCTACCAGGCCATGACCACTTTCTACCCTTCATTTATTGTAATAACAGAATTTTTCCTTCTGGGAAACAAAAATTATTATAGATACTTGCAGGATGTCAGGTACAGCATTTATAGGCATTTCAAAAGATTATAGTCAGTTTGAAACATTGAACAATTCATAATAGCTTTTCAAGGTTTTACATGACTTACATTTTAAAGTTATCAGACATTTCGATATTAAGATACATCATTTGAACTTCCAGTAGGTATTAATGGTGTCCAAAAGTGATAGGTAATTAGGTTATATATCACATCCCTTGCCCACATTCCATGCAATTCTTACAGAATGTTGCACTTTCTAAACTGCTACCTAGTAAGAAACAATTATTGCATTGAATTTTGTGTAAGATTCCTCCAAATACACTTTGTTGATTTTTTTTTTCAGATAAGAATCTTGCCTCCAAGTAGAAAAACTTTCAAGACAAACCAACAGTAAGACTTCTGGTCTGATAATTAGCAAGTTTTGCTTTTCATTAGCCTTCTCGTCCTCTTGTATCCAGTCCATAGACATTTACTGACTCTCCTATGAGCCAGGCTGAGGAGACACTATGAACAATAGTGAAATCCCTGCCTTGTGGCACTTCCCACCTGGTAGTTAGGGACAGGCAGGGTTCAGCACACCTTACAGATAGCCTGTCTAAAATTTCCTGCATATCCTCATTTTTGGGCAATGATGACGTGGAGAGGACGTTAGACTGCAGCAATTTTGCTAGACCCAGTTCTGCTATTTATATATTGTGGGTTTAAACTCCATCTGAGCCTCAGTTACCTCATCTATAAAATGGGGAGGGGTTCCATTAAATGATTTACTAAGAAGAATTTCTGGGCATGGTAGTGCATGCCCGTAATCCCAGCACTCAGGAGGCTGAGGCAGAAGGACCACTGTGAGTTCGAGGGCAGCCTGAGCTATATAGTGAATTCAAGGCCAGCTTGAACTACCCAGTAAGACCCTGTCTCAAAAAGTGTTTGTGGGGGGGGGTCCTTTTATTTTTCACATTTTTATAAGAATGGATTGCATGAAACCAAGGACCAGTTTGTTCATATTTTAAAATAAGATACATGAATCCTTAGGTATTCCACATATACTCAGTACTTCAAAGGCCAATCTAAACTTTCACCAGTATGAAAGGTCTCTTTTACAAAAGCTAAGTAATTAAGTCATTTTACCATCTCCAGCCATATGAAAAATAAATTACTTATTCATAAATACTCATTTCCAGAGCGATTACAAAATCTCACATTTCTGTAGCTGAGAAATCCTCTCAGGGTGACACTATCTCTTCTGTTAGTACGTATCACTGACTGCGTGGTCCTCTTAAATCTTGCTGACCTGAATATCAGCTCATGAACATAGACTGGGTACTTGCTCTGAAGAACCCCAAGGAGATTCCGTCCCAGAGATCCATCCATGTGTGTAGTCCCTCTTACCTGTACCCTGTTTATTGCTCACAGGCCTCTTAGGAACCCCTTTAGCTCTTCAGGGTGTAAGACTATCCTAACGTCTTTGAAAGCCCAAGTGGAATATTAACGTATATTTAATAATGCAAGTGAAACAGCATATATTTTATAATCATTTTTTCTGAAACATGATAACAGTGAATGTCAAATAAGGTTAGATTCATTAACTTGGTAGGAATTATGAAACCTTTGATTCTCTTGCAAGGCAAATTGCGCTCATTTGATTATGAAATGAAGAAATTCAAATTCCAATCAATCAAAGATGACAAAAATTTTACAGAACTATAGAGAATCTTATCAAGATCAGATTCCTACTGACACTGGAGGTTTCTGAAGGATGTGTGCTCCATCTAAGTTTTATCTGTGTGCTATGTAATCAAAGAACCAAATATCCTATACATGTTTTCAAATTTGATCAGTTGGGCTCCACCACAAGGACACATCTTGGCAGTGCTTTGGGGAACAAAATAAAATCTCTGCTTCAGTACTGGAATTTAATTCCTTCCTGTAACTCTGTGGTGTCAAGAGACAGTATTAATGCTGTCAGAAGCACAGGCTGCTGTGTAGACTAGTCTTCCTGTCCTTACAGTAACTGAAAAGAAATCCTTCGTTGGGTGAGCACTACTGCTACAGGACCAGATGGCAGGAGCATCCCTGGAACCTGGGGAAACGTCACACAGCTCTACAATGTCTTCTAGTAAGAAAGGGAATCTCAAGCAGTGCTGCATGCACTACATGATGAGGGCATGTCCAGAAGACAGGGGCTGCACACATGGAGGTCAGAGAAGAGGAGGGAAGCTCAGGCAACTTTTGGCAACCTGGATCACAGTTACACATACATTCTTACTGGCAAAACGGATTTTGGCGTATGCCATGGGATTTGCTTATGTTTTAAGATGTTGAGTAAATGCTACCAACAAGAATGCAGCCTCTTTTTACAAGGATATGCAGAAGGAATTATAAAGCCTTGCTGATGCTCCATGTCCTGACATCAGTATGACCACGGCCTTTTGCAGCTATTCCAAAAGGTCCATGTGCTAGACCTGAGAGTGCATCGGCCTGGATTTGGCTATGAGGTCCTGAAGAAGTCAGTGCATGCATTGTGGGCTTCAGGGGAGAAGTCTCTGCTGAAGACAAGCATCTCTCTTAAGTCCAAACTTCCATAGGCACAATGGCTTCTTTGGTTCCAACAGAAGGCAGCAGGCTTTCTTCAGACAAGAAATAAAAGGGGAATTGCACTAAGAATCCACGGATCTTTTTCAGTTCTTCCTCAGCTCTAATGGGATCTTCCTTTGCTAATATGGGCTTGTTTATAAAGTCTCTCAGCTGCATTAAATTGTGTACTTCATCATTGGGAAGGCAACGGAACACCTGATTAAGACACAAATTGGAATTTGAGTGGTTAGTTTAAGGGACAGCACATGCCCTTTGTAAAAAAAATTCATTCCAGCAGGCAGTTTTGTTTTATGAAACACATTAGTTTTATGTTAAAGCAGAGACTTAAGAATTACTGCTCCTACCGGCCATGAAATGACTGCTAGATTTGCTTCCATTGAAAAAAGTCACAGATAGATCATTACATCTCATCTGTATAGGTCACTAGCTACAGAATAAAGTCAAGTGAGTGGCGTGGAATTACACTGTGTTACCTTACATGAAGGTAAATTTTTGGATAATAATCATCCCTGAATTTCACTGGAGGTTTTGGTGTAAGAGAAAATCTACATTATTATATGTTCTCTAACTTTTCATGTTGAAAGATGTTTGAATCTGTACTTGTACTTAGTGTCACAATTGCTAACTTAGTGTTATAATTCCTAATTATTGATTCCTAATTTACTGATTGAAAATGAGTTTTGGATGTAAAACTTTATCTCTGTTTATTTCAGCACATATTTCTTAAGAATAAAGATATGTGCCTATATAATCAAAATACCATACCCATACCTAAGAAATTTTTTAAAGACAGAATTTATGTTCTGTTTCATCCTATTATCTTCAAAAGGGCATTTATCACCACCTCTACTAAAATTCCAAATCAGGCTGTGTAGTGCATTTGTAAAATTATATTTTAAAAGACTTTGTGCACATGACCTATTTGTTCATGGCCCTCAATCGTCAGTATGAGGCAAAGCAATGTAAACGAATGTCATATTTTACCAAGAAAGGTTAGTCTCCATGATGAAAGGGATTCTGTAAGTCATGAAGAAGAAGAACACACTCTTATCCTGACTTCTCAGAGATGATCAACTAACCTCAGCCTGAATATTTTCCATGATGGGAAGCTGGCTACTTCCTGAAGTAACCTGTTTCACTATCACATAATGCTTAACATTTGGACATTGTTTATCATAACCAATGGATAAAATTTACCAGGAGATGCTTTTTCTATGCGCAGGTACTGGGCTTAAAACAATTTTGTAAAATTAAAGCCATCCAAAAAAGGATAGGCCTTATTATTTTAAAAAGTCATCATTAGGATGAACACTATTGCAATAATATGCATGGTGTGCTAAACACATTTAAGAGATTATCTGTATCCTTATACTCAATTAAGTGAATATCCCTCCCAGTTTATAATGAGGGAAAGAGGGTTCAGAAAGTTGAGTCACTATACACAAAATTATAACATCAGGCAATTAGAGAGCTGGGTTTAACCCAGGTGTGACTAATTTTTGATACCCCCTGGCTTTGTCACTAAACATGTTCAAAGGCTGGGTAATCAGGTGCTCAGGGTGCTCACGATGAGATTCTATGACAGATAAGAAGACAGGATGTCACCAAAACCTCTTCCATGATGCCTTTTGATCTTTGCTGTTTAATGTTTTCAAAGAACCAATGGGAGCACGTTATTTCTTTTATACTCATTAAGAATATATGAGTACCAGATACTCATAGATCAATCAAATGCAGAAATAATGGTATGTTTCTTGTGCAGAAATTCAATTTTTTTTTTAAAAAAAGGATGATTAGAAATAAGCAAATCTCACCTTATCATAAATTGTAGCATTTCGAGCTGCCGTTGAAACCCACACCTCCTTGAAGAATTTGTCACTCACTGGATCCTGAATGTCCTCACTTGGGTCAGAAAGATAGCCAAGGACAACCCTGAAATATAAAGTATCTCCAAATTGAGTAGCTGAAAGAAGTTTACCGTTTGTTTTGTTTCTTATGGTAACAGTAATTCAGAATGCACCCACAGACACAGTTTTTGAAAATCAAAGAAAACCACTAAAACTAATTACATTGTCTATCTGTATGTGTATCTGTCCATCTGTCTACAGTGGATCTTCAAGTTACTACTGGCCTCAAATAATGAACAACTTGGTTATGACTGGAATTTTAGGTTTAACTTATAACCAAAGTACTGAGTTATGACTCAAATGCTGCCCACTTGTGCAGTTGTAAATAAAGACTGTGATGCTAGAAATGTATATGTAAGTGTCAATCTAGGCCAAAATGTGTATATTTGTGGATGTGATTTTGGTTAGTGCTTTATATATTCACTATGATTACTGCTATCAAAATGGACCCCCCAAATCTAGAAAAGCTAATCAAGGATGAGAGGGTGAAGAATGCACTCACAATAGAAAAGAATACTGTGGAGAAACATGAAAATAGTGTTCATGTGACCAATCTCGCTATGTGCAGCATATTGAAATCCACCATCTCGACAATCTTACAGAAAAAAGATTTGTATAATGAAGCTAGTGTTGCTAAAAGTGTTATTCAAATTAGTAAGCCACAAAGAAAAGTGTTAAACAAGTTAGGCAGGGTATGATTAGTGAAAGGCAGATGGTAGGTTATAGCCTGTCTGAGTCCATAATTTGTGAAAGAACCAGGGCTATAAATGCAGACCTTGTAAAGCATAATCCATCAATGAGTGACAATGCTGAAACACTTTGTGTCAGTACGGGGTAGTTTTACAATTTTAAAGCAAAAACTGGGGTTCACAGCATAACTAGGCATTGTGAAGCAGCCAGTGCTGATAAAAGGCCTACTGAAAATTACATGTATCACTTCAAAACAACATAAAGAAATGGCTTTTGCTCTCATCAAGTTTTCATCTGTGATGAATCCAGTATCTTTGGAAAAAAATGAATAAGATAACATACATTACTCAAGAGGAAAAGAAAATGCCAGGTCACAAGTCTTGAGATGCTCTATATAGGGAGGAAGTGGGACCCCAAACAAGCAGTGCACCCTATGGGAGTGAAAGGGGAGGAATTGTCTAAAAAAGGAAGGCAGAGGATACTGTTAATGGGGTAACAATATTTAAAATCTATATTATTCTCATCACTCTGCTTGGATGGATTACATGCTGTTCCAGTTTGTCTACTTACACTAGACTTGAGGACATGGTCAGCTATCCCCAAAATAAGAGGACATATTATGGTAATCATCTCTAATTTCCTGTCAACTTAATCTGAAGCCCTTTATAACTTATACTGCTGTCTTATTATGACTTATCTTATTTGAATCTGGTTTGTTAGATTGCTACTTTATACTGACATTTAAATAAATAAAATTTATTTAAATTTGTTATGATTGATAGCATCAAGTCTAAGAGTATAGGCAACTACACTGAAGATGACAAGATTCATTAAGATGCCCACTCTGGTTTGATTATTACTTGCTTTTGAAATCTTATAATGTCTCCAATGCTTTGTTTTTATTAATGTTGTTATATACTCCTGAGACATCATAGTAACCACTGTAGATCACCTTGTATTGTGGTTATATATGACTTTTTTGCTTCATGCTTTTCTAGGAATTGTTTTGTTTTTACCTCTAATACAGAAAGGACAGATACACATTTAGAGACTCATGCATGTGTAGAGCTTATAAACAGTTTACAAGAACCAACTATATAACACATGTTGAAATGAACAACTACTTTGAAGAAAAAGAGACACTACAGTACCCAGTGCTGATTCCATAATGTCATGATGTGTAATCCAGCAAAATTATCATTCTTTGTTCAAAGTGATTTTTGCTTGTTTTGTTTTGTTTTGTTTAAGTTCAACACACATGAAGGTATGGACAGCTGTTTCTAGGAGAATGAGAGACACTATGACAGCCATTCTCGGCTTCCCTATTGTCTGGTCTTGACAACCTGAAATGCCCTTCTTGTCCTGCTCAGATCAATTCCATACTATGTTGTTTCATATGAATTCCCTGTATGTGACAATCTGGACAACTATTTGGAAAACAAGAGTCAAATACGATAAGAGAGTGAATATCTCCGATTGTCTAGTTTTAGAATTTATGTCCCTTACATTGCTTTCTTGTGATCCACTTTGTTCTGTTTTGTTGTATTTAATTTTACCCTTTTGATATAATTGAATGTATATTTGCATGGGTAAGATGGATGACCATATTGCTGTTTTTGTCAGATCATGGAGCAGGACTGTTAACAGTCTCACTGTTTGAATGTGTACTTTACATGTTTTAACTCTGTAATTTGAACAACTATTTCCAAGAAGTCAGTATGTAATTTGTCAAGTAATAATCTCTTAGGTTTTTTTGTTGTTGTTCTTTTCCTTGGAATTCTGTATTGTTGCTACCCTTTATTCTGTTTTTTTTTCTTTCTTCTCTTTCAAAAAAAAAAGAAGCTATATATCAAGGGAACTGTTCCTGAAGTGCTTCCAGATGGTCTCAGATTTAACCCTTAAAGAATTCTAGAGGGACTATTACAACATTCCTGTGTAGCAGTTAATTGAGAAATCCTGGGCCAGTGTTTAAGGACACTGAAATCTGCCTAGAAGAATGTATGGCTTAAAATTACACAGGAGAGAGACTTTGAAATCTGTGTGGAGGAGCCTGAGCCTTCAATTTATCCCATGGTTGATGGCACTGTCACTATATCAGCATCCATAGGCTTGCAGATAGACAGTGGTGAAGCTGAGGAACACGCAGAGGAGCTGTCTACAGAGAAGCTTCAGCAATTTGTGGCTGCGCAACAGAGAATGGCAGCTGAGATTTCTGAAGCAGAGGGGCAGTATCAACAATCAGTGTAGCAAACTTCTTTTGAAATAAAGGAGATCCTGGAAAAAAATGGACAGACCTACAAATGTTTGTAGAGATGACTCACTCAGACAGAGAAAAGCCAATCACTGTACTCACTTGCTTAATGACAATGTCATATCATACTGAGAACAGTGCTAAAGAAAAGACAGAGACAGAGAAACTTAGAACAGTTTTAGTTCTGAAAGGGTTGAGACCCAGTGTGCCAGATGCAGGTCCTAGTGGGCTACAGACCCTCCCAAGGAAAGAATGGACACCAGTGAGCCAGGTTCCTGATGTTCTTAGGAAAGGGGACTCTTTTTCTAAACCATAACCACCTTCCATTTCATCCTCCCTTCCTGCAAGCCAAAGCTGTCAATCTGAATGGTGAGTACAGTATGGAAATTGTTGTTTCTGCACATTTTATAACTAGGCATATTTTATAACTTTTTGGTGACTACACTAGGAAAATTATTTGTGTTTCTGTTAACTTATGCACATTATATAGCCTTTTTTATTATGAAAAGATTAGTTAAGGGGTACTTTGAGAAGGCTGCAATAACTTATGGGTATTTCTATTATTTCTTATGGGAAAAAATCTTGACTTATAACCAACTTGAGTTACAACTGGGCCTTGTGAACAAATTGAGTCTGTAAATCAAGGGTCTGTTTGTTCTATTTATCTTTCTTTCTTTCTTTTCTTGTTCTTTCTTTCATTTTTCTGTCTATTCACCTAACCTTTTAAATAGCAAAACAAAATGAAAATTAAAACCTGCTTCTTTGGTGTTTTAACTATTACACAAAAATACCTTAATTTTCTCCTAAGAGCATCTTTCTAATTTGGTCTAGCCAAATTAGCACTCTAAACATGTGCCAGAAAATGTGCCATGCTCTTTTCAAAACCTGTCTAGTCACCTCTATGAAAAAACAACATCTTCAATTTACAGATACAGGAAGTGAAGCACAGAGATGTGAAAGACCTTGTTCGAGGTCATACAGTTGGTAGGTGTTACAGCTGGGTCCACAAGTAGAGTCAAATAACTGTGCTCTTAATCATGCTCCTTCCTTCTATCCCTCCATCCCTCCCTTTCTCCCTCCATTCCTTCCTTCTTTCCCCATTGCCCTTTCTTCTCTTAAACCAAGCTCTATGCTGAACTCTTGAAAAATATGAAGTATCTTTGGGTAGTTAAAGTGAGACCAAAAATGAAAGTCATTCCTCAAAGAAATTAATCACAGTTGCCATAAATACAGGATACACTTTCAGAACATAAATTGGATATTGTCAGGGAGCATTTTCCCTCTTCTGCATATTTACCTAACTCCACCTACCATTTTCTATGATTCAGTGCAACATCAGCTCTATACAACTTTTTATACTTCCACTTCTCCTATCTCCCAGTCAATATTAGGCAATTACATTTTTTTCACATGCTTTCTATATGTTTTAGTTTTGTTAGAGAACTTGCACTTTTTAGGCAGTCTTGTTTTTAACAGGCCCGTCTCTCACTTTTAGAATGCAAATTCTTTATGAGACCTTGACCTAGCTACTCCCATATCCCTAGGGTGTCTGGCATAAAGGAGGTCACATATGAGATATATCTGAACTAATCATATCTAAACAGAAGACTAGAAATAAGAAGAAATCATTAGACAAAGCAAGACAAGTTTTAGAGGTCATATTTAAAAAGTACTTTCAGTCTTTACGGAAGGCTGTAGGATTCAAAAGCACTACCACCTTTATCCTGGAAGCCAGGAAGGGAAGAAAGATGGTTCGCATTTTGTAGATAGAAAACTAAAGTCTGGAGATATGCTAATAATTACGTTAAAATGCAAATGGCATACAAAGCATGCTTCTCACATGCCTTGTAGGCTCAAAGAGTAGCAAAAGGGCCTGTGTTACCTGAAAAGAGAAGTGGGGAAAATAAGCTTTATAAAGAGTTTGCTTTTTACAGTGAATGAAATGTAGATCCACCATAGACGTTGGACAGAGGAGAACAGGATCTAACTAACACATTAAAATGTAATTGATGTACTGAGAACAAATGTGAGGACATGATTAACAACAAGGAGACTAGTTAGGAGCCACTCTGGTGCCTTAGATGACATATGATGGCAGTTCTGGCCTGGTGGCAAGTGAAGGTGAATTCAGAGTTTAACCATTAGAGAGGAGCAAGCTGTGGGGAAAAAAGTTAGGCATTAAGAATGATTGACAAGTTTCTATTTTGAGCATTGGGAGAGTGTAGCTGTCATTGGCTAAGACAGGAAAGACTGTGGGTGCCAGTTTGTGGGGCAAGACTGGAATTCAATTTTTAGCCTACTGAGACATCTATTTAACATTCAAGTGACAGTGCTCCGTAGGCAGCTGGTCAAATGGATCTGGAGTTTGGGAGAGAAGGCCTGGTTGGCAATATATGCTCATAAAACCATATGTTCTTTACTGGGTTCACAAGAGGAGAGAGTGTAAAAAGAAAAGGACCTAGTATCCCCCAACAGTAGTATGGAGGAGCAGCCCTCACTGAGACAGAGGATGTGGCATTCTGAGACCACACAGAGGAGTCTGTAAAGGGGAAGTGTCAAATTCAGATAAAAATTGATCATCAGGTTTAATAATATAGATATCAGTATACTAAATTTCACATGCGGGGAAATTTTGCAGCCATTAAAAAATAATGATGTAAATCTACATTTATTTAAGTATAAAGAGAATAACAGTATACTTAAATATAGATTAACAGTATACTTAAATTAATAAATTAATAAATGTAGAATAACAGTATATTTAAATAAATGTAGATTTACATCATTGTTTTTTAATGGCTGCAAAATTTCCCCACATGTGAAATTTAGATAACCAATTATTTTATCATGAATATTTGTGTAGTTTCTGATTTTCCTTTATTATGAACAGTGTAAAAATGAACATAATTTATTCATCAAATATAATGTTTTTTGAATTTCTATGACTATTTAATTATAAGAAATCCTAGAATTAAAATCCCTGGGTCAAAGAATATGCAAATTTATTCCAAAAGGGATGTACTAAGCCATAAGTGCTCCACTAGGCATTTCCCCCCATTTGCCTTTAATACTACCAATTCATAAAAAAATCTCAGCCAATTTTATAGGGATAAAAGGCAGCACATTTTAGTTTTAATCTACACATTTTCTGTCATATAAAATTTTTTAGTGGGGCTAGCACCATGGGTACATTATGATTCTTGATTTTTATAACCCCTGAAAATTCTATCCCTAACTTTAAATAACTTCTCCTTCTGTCATAGGAGAATAACTTTTAAAATTTTAAGAACTTAAGGGAGACTTTGGGGTGCACCCCAGTGAGCCACATGAGTCCTGGAGGATCCCAGCTCTGCTCAATCCAGCATCCCAGTATAATCCATCAAGGAAGAGCCTGACCAGAGGTACTGAGCCCTGCCCAGCTCAGCTTAGTGCCCCAAAGCTGTTGACTGGGGGAGCAACCCAGCTAGTTGCACAGTTCTCTGAGGTTTCAAGCTCTGCTCAGCCTAGTTCAGGGCCCCACCATCATACTTTGGGGGTATGCCCTTGCTAGCCACACTAGTCCCAGAGGAACCAACTCCTGCCCAGCCCCGTGCAAGGCCCTGGCATCATACTTTAGGGTGTGCACCCCAGCTAGTAGTGTGAGTCCCAGAGGTTCTGAGCTCCACAAATTCCAGCACAAGATCCCGGTGCCATACTTCAGGGGTGTGCCTCAGCTAACTGCATGGGTCCTGGAGGTTTCAAGCTCTGCCTAACATAGCGCAATGCCCTGGTGCCCCCCACTGGGGGTGTGCCCCAGTGAACCTCATGGGACTTGGAGAAGCTGAGCTCTGCCCAATCCAGCACAGCACCCAGGTGCCATCTTTGGAGTGTCCCAGGGAGACTACAGTCTGGAAGAGACCCACTCAGAGACCCTCTGCCACTGGGGAGAGCCCCAGAGAGCTGAGGCAAGGCAGCAGCCCCATACAACATTTCTCCAGCACCCTGGGAACCTTGGCTCACAGGAACCCAGGTACCTGGCCCACTCCTTTACACCACAAGACAGACAGCATCAGAAGCACCTTGGAATTAATCAGCTCATCTGGAGGAACCTAGGAAAATGACAAAAGACCAAAATCCAGTTTTAGACTTACACGCATTAAGAACAAGCCCAGGAGATATTAACATAGAATATACTGGAAATTGCACATGTGAAATTTCTGAAATGATCACAACTAAAGTAAAAAAAAACCAACTCCATGAGTCTATTGAGGAAATTAGAACAGAAATAATCTCTCAAGTAAAAAAAAAAGAAATGACAAACATTATGAAAACAATGTTGTGCATATTTAAAGAAGATATAGATAAAAAATAAAGGGTCATAAAATGATGGAATGAACAACAAAGGAAAGAATTAAAATGCATGAAACAGATTCAAAGATATATTCAGGAAACTAAATTCCATTGAAAGCTGGCAAAACCT
The DNA here is from genome assembly GCA_004027295.1 of Dolichotis patagonum. NCBI lineage: Eukaryota > Metazoa > Chordata > Mammalia > Rodentia > Caviidae > Dolichotis > Dolichotis patagonum. The sequence goes on from PVJX010006998.1 coordinate 45,977, forward strand.
CTTGAATGAAGCTGAAGATAGACCCTCAGACCTTGAAGACAGGATGGAAGCTAATGATCATGAAAGGAGAGATCTCTTAAAAATAACAAGGAACCAGAAAATGACAATTCAACAGCTTCAAGATGATGCAAAGAAAAATAATATAGGATTGACAGCTGTAAATGAAAAAGCAGGAGTCAACACAAATGACATAAAAAGATAATTTGTAGAAGCAATAGCACAAAATTTTCTAATCATGAGAAAAGGATCTCACATTCAGATAAGTAAGGTATACAGAACTCCAATTAGCCATAGCCAAAATAAATCTATACCCAGACATATAATAATTAAGATCCAAGAAATTTAACACAAGATCAAAACACTAAAAGCTGTCAGAAAAAAGACACAAATCACCTATCAGAATCATGGCCAACTTCTCAACACAAATCATCAAGTCAAGTAGAGTCTGGAGTGAATTATTTCAAGTCCTGAAAGAAAAAATCTTCCAACCCAGATTGATGTAGCCTGCAAAGCTATCTTTCAAACTTATTGGAGAAATAAGATACTTCCATGACAAAGAACAACTGAAGAAATTCATGACCACCAAACCAACACTACAAAGAGTACTGGAAGATACTCTAGAAAGAGATAAAGATGACCAAAATTCCAAGAATAACAACAGAAAGAACCCACCAAGCAGGGCAAGCACTTGAACAAAAAGAAAAAGAAGAGAACCAACAACAGGAAGATAATATGACAAAGATAAGTCAACCATCAATGTAAATGGTCTCAATTCGCAAATCAAAAAAAAAAAAAAAAAACACTGACACAGTAGATTAAGAAACAAAATCCAACAATATGCTGTTTATGAAACACATTTAACTCAAAAGGAAACTCATAGATTGAAATCAAAGGATGGAAAACAATCCATACAGGAAACCAGAAAAAAGCAGTGGTAGCTATTCTATTTGCAGATAATGTGAACTTCAAACCAAGCATGATCAAAAGAGAGAAAGAAGGTCACACTTGTCAGGGGGAAATTTCAAGAGGAAGAGATAACAATCACAAATATGTATGGACCAAATACAGGAGCACCCAACTGTAACAGACAAATGTTAATAGGCATGAAAACCCAAATAAACAATAACACAATTATAATGGGAGACTCAACACTCTACTGTCAAAAAAAGACAGATTAACTAGACAAAAAAAAAATCAACAAACAAATAACAGAACTGAATCAAACTAGTGAACAAATGGACTTAGTAGATATGTACAGAGTTTTCTACCCAAAATCAGAATACACACTCTTCTAAGTTGTACATGGGTCATTCTCTAAAATAGACCATATACTAACCCACAGAACATGCTTAAGTAAACGTGAAACAACTGAAATAATCCTATGCATATTATCTGACCATAGTGCAATAAAATTGGGAATTAATGAGAAAACAAACCATGAAAACCCCATAAATACACACCTGGAGTGTGTTTCTCTTCTTTTTCTTTTTGTTCAAATTAAATAACACCTTCCTAAACAACCAATGGGTCACAGAAGAAATTCAAGAAGAAATTATACAACATCTGTAATTGAAAGGGAAGCAATTCTCTATAACTCATTCTTGGAGGCAAGTATTACCCTGATACCAAAACCAGAGAAAGACTCAACCAAAAAAGCAAACTATAGGCCAATTTCCCTAATGAACACAGATGCAAAAATCCTCAATAAAATACTAACAAAACAAACAGAATGCAGCAAATCATCAAGAAGATTGTACACTGTGACCCAATTGCATTCATTGTTTTGTTTTTATTGTTTCTATTCTGTTCTGTTTGATTGTTACTATGTCTGAAGTTATCTGCAGCTATTTTGAAGACATCAAAAGGCATTAGGGTAACTATTTTTGATTTTGTAATGTTTTGAAGCCCTGTATCTCTTACACTGGTTTGTTTTGGTTGGATTTATTCTGCTTTATCCTCTTTAAAATAAAATTTAAAAATTAAAAGATTAAAAGGAATACAGGGATGTTTCAACATACACAAATTAATAAACATTAACAGAACCAAATACAAAAAAATCACATGATCATAGACGCATAAAAAGCTTTTATTACAGTCACCACTCATTCATGATAAAAACTCAGGAGAAAACTGGAAATGATGGTCTTTACCTCAATCTGATAAAAGGTATCTACAACAAACCAACAGCCAACATCATACTAAATGGACAAAAACTGAAAGCCTTCACTCTAAAATCAGGAACAAAACAAAGATGTCCACTATCACCACTCTTATTCAATGTAGTGCTGGAAATACTAGCCAGAGCAATTAGACAAGACAGAGAAATACAAGGAATAAGGATAGGAAAGAAACAAGTTAAATTATCATTATTTGAGATGACATGATACTCTACAGAGAAGACCCCAAAAACTTCAACAATAGGCTTCTAGACTTAATAAGAAAATCAAACAATGTAGCTGGATACAAAATCAACACTCATAAGTCAATATCATCACTATACACAAATAACAAACTCACTGAGAGAGAAATTAGGGAAACCACACCCTTCACAATAACATCCCCCCCAAAAAAATGAAACACAGGAATCAATCTAAGAAAGAAGTAAAAAATCTATACATTGACAATTATAGTACTCTGAAAAAAGAAATCGAAGAAGTAGTCACAAAATGGAAAGATATCCCATGATCAACATAGTGAAAATGGCCATACTCCCAAAACTATTATACAGGTTTAATGCAATCCCAATAAAAATAACATAAGCAAACCTCACAGATCTAGAAAAAACATTCCTAAAATTCATGTGGAACCAGAAGAAACCTAGAAAAACAAAAGCAATTCTGGGCAACAAAGGCAAAGCAGGAGGTATCACAATTCCTGAACTGAAATTATATTACAAAGCTGCTATAATAAAATCAGCATGGTACTGACAAATAACAGACCTAAGGATCAGTGGAACAGAAGAGAAGACACAACTATAAGACACAACTATAAACACACTCAGCTACCTTATCTTTGACAAAGGGGTCAAATAAGTTCAATGGAAGAAAGATAGTCTCTTTAATATGTGGTGCTGGAAACATTGGCTTTCCACATGTCAAAGACTTAAACTAAACTAGACTCATGCCCATCACCATGCACTAAACTAAACTCAACATGGATCAAAGATCTAACTATGAAAACAGAAACACTAAATGTACTGGAAGACAAAGTAGGTAGAATCTCGAAGACATAGAGGAAGGCAGAGATTTCAGGAACAAAAAACAAACTGCACAGGAAGTACTTCAAAGAATCAACAAATGGGATCTCATCTTACTGAGAAGTCTTTGCAAATGCAGAGACATCACCAACAGCACACAAAGAAACCTCGTAGATTGGGAAAAGATTTTTGCCAACTGTCACTCTGACAAAGAACTTCTATCTAGAATGTAGAAAGAACTGAAAAAAATCAGGCCACCCAAATTCAAAGACCCAATCCAAAAAGGGGCATCTGAGATGAATACACACTTCTCAGGTGAAAAAGCAAAATGGCAAATAAATATATGAAAAACAATATGGTATTTTTATACAATGGAGTACTATTCAGATATAAAAAAGGATAAACTTGAGGACTTTATAGGTCAATTAATGCAATCAGATATGATACTCAAGTGAAATAAATCAGACTTGCATGTATAAACACAGTATGGTCTTGCTAATGTAAAACTGAAAGTAAATAAGATCCTAAAGTTACAATAGATATACTGAAATGGAAAGAAACTGCTCAAAGGGAAATCATATTGATTCATCAACTTTGCATGCCTATGTCTGGTAATCTGAGCAACTATTTTGAAGATAACAATATGCAACATAACAATCATTGTTAAATTCCTATCATTGTATTTTGAAATCTTGTATCACTATTTTGTTATTGCTGTTATTGTTTGGCTTCTGTTGTTGTTTTTTGTTTGTGTGTTTGCTTGACTGGCTTTTAAATTTTTGTGCTTTTTTTCTTTTTAAAATAGAAAAGAAAGAAAGAATTTAAAGGATAATGTTTGCACATAGATGCTGCCTGCTGATGAAGACCCAAAGCAAAATTTTATTGCACCAAATTCAAAGGACAGTGTAGATTATGGAGATAATTATAATAACATCTTTGACTTGAGTCAGGTCTAAGCAACTGAAAACTGAGCAAGAGTATTTCACTGATTTGATTTTCAAAATAGAAAAAAGATGAAGTGATGTTTCCACCAAGTTATCGGTTAAGGAATTTTCATAGGAAAGTAATTTTCTTTAAAATTTTTTTTTTATTATTTTAAAGAGAATAAAACAGAAGAGGGCAGAACAAAAAAAAATCAGAACAGAACAACATAAGCAACACAGCACTTTACAATGAGACAACTGGACATTAACAGTAGCAATCAAAATATCTCTTTCTCTGCTATAGTTGAGCATAGTTTCAAATACAATAATATCAAATATAATAAAATAGTATAAAACCATTCAAAAGAATGAAAGAATTACAGGGCATTCTGAACCAAATAACAGAGAATCATCAACGGCTACTATACTATCTTATTTTCAATAAAAAATTTGTTTTATATATATTAAAATCTCAATAAGACACAACATAATAGAACCGATGGTAATAGAAGAATAGAAGCATGGTAGGACTTCTAAGCAAGATGACATTAAATCAGCAATGGCTGCCATAATGTTTTGTTTTCTTCAAAACAGCTGTTCATACCGTCACACATAATAAAGTCAAACAAAACAGAATAAAACCATTCCAACTGATGAATGAAAACATTGAAAGGCTTCAAAGGAATGAAATGGGGAATCATAATTACCATAAAATCTTATATACTCTTACCAACTCTCATACTAGGAAGACTGCACGGTATTTACACATCTGAGTTTGGTTTATTTCGTTTATGAGTATGGTCTCAAGTTGTGTCCATTTATTTATAAATATCTCAATGTGATCATTCTTTGTAGCTGAGTAGTACTCCATTGCATAAAAATACCACAACTTTTTTTATCCATTCCTCAGTTGATGGGGACTTAGGTGGTTTCCAAGATCTGGCTATTACAAATTGTGCTGCTAGAAACATGGGTGCACATATATCACTGTGGTATGATGTTTTCAGTTCTTCTGGGAATATGCCTAGAAGTGGAATAGCTGGGTCAAATGGGACCTCCAGACCCAGCTTTTTGAGGAATCTCCAGACTGACCTCCACAGTGGTTGCACCAGTCTACACTCCCACCAACAGTGCAGGAGAGTTCTTTTTTGCCCACAGCCTCTCCAACAATTGTTGTTGGTAGTTTTTTCTATCCTGGCCATTCTTTCTGGGGTGAGATGGAATCTCAGTGTGGTTTTAATTTGCATTTCTCTCATGACTAATGATGATGAACATTTTTTCATGTATTTATTTGCCATTTATATTTCTTCATCTGAGAACTGTGTATTCATTTCAGATGCCCATTTTTGGACTGGGTCTTTGAATTTCGAGGGTCTGATTTTTTTTTAATTCTTTATAAGTTCTAGACAGAAGTCCTTTGTCTGAGGGATAGTCCATTAAGATTTTTTCCCAATTAGTAGGTTTTATTTTCACTCTGCTGGAAATCTCTTTCGACATGCAGAAACTCTTTAATAAGATATGGTCCCAGTTATTGATTCTGGGAAGTATTTCCCGTGCATTTTGATTCTTGTTCATGAATTCTCGAACTGCCCCTATATCTTTGAGATTTCTACCTACTTTGTCTTCCAACAGATTTAGTGTTTCTGTTTTAATATTTAGATCTTTCATCCATTTAGATTTTAGTTTAGTACATGATAAGTAGTGATAGGCATGGGTCTAGTTTTAGTCTTCTGCATATGAATAGCCGATTTTTTCCAGCACCATTTGTTAAAGAGACTGTCGTTCCTCCAGCGAGCATGTTTGGCCCCTTTATCAAAGATAAGGTGGTTGAGTGAGTTTGTGGTTGTGGTTGTATCTTCCAATCTATTCCATTTATCTTCAGGTCTGTTTTTATTTCAGTACCATGTTGATTTTATTACAGTAGCTTTGTAGAATAATTTCAAGTCAGGGATTGTGATGCCTCCTGCCTTGCCTTTGCTGCTTAGAATTACCTTTGCTATTCTAGATCTCGTCTGGTTCCAGATGAATTTCAGGAGTGATTTTTCTAGATCTATGAGGTGTGTCAGTGGTATTTTGATTGGAATTGCATTGAATCTGTATAGTAATTTTGGGAAAATGGCCATTTTCACAATGTTTGTTCTTCCTATCCATGAACAAGGGATGTCTTTCCATTTTCTGAGGTCCTCTTCAATGTCTTTTTTCAGGGTGTTATAATTTTCCCTGAATAGATCTTTTGCTTCTTTTGTTAGATTGATTCCTAAGTATTTCATTTTCTTGGATGCTATTGTGAATGGCATGGCTTCTCTTATTTCTCTCTCAATGATTTTGTTGTTAGTGTATAGGAATGCTTTGATTTTTTAGTATTGACTTTGTATCCAGCTACATCGTTGAATTTATATATTATATCTAGGAGTTTTTCAATGGAGTTTTGGGGGTCTTCTATGTAAAGTATCATGTCATCTGCAAATAATTATAATTTAACTTCCTCTTTTCCTATCTTTACTCCTTTTATTTCTCTCTCTTGTCTAATTTCCCTGGCTAGTATTTCCAGTACTATGTTGAACAGGAGTGGTGATAGGGGACATCCTTGTCTTGTGCCTGATTTTAAGGTAAAGGGTTTCAGTCTTTGGCCGTTTAATATGATGCTGGCTGTTGGTTTGTCATAGATGGCCTTTATCATACTGAGGTAAAGACCATCTATTCCCATTCTCTGTAAGGTTCTTATCATGACTGAGTGTTGAATCTTATCAAAAGCTTTTTGTGCATCTACACAGATGATCATGTGGTTCTTACTTTTGGCTGTATTGACATGGTGGATTACATTTATTGATTTACGTACGTTGAACCATCCCTGCATTCCTGGGATGAATCCCACTTGGTTGGGGTGAATAATCTTCTTGATGATTTGCTGTATCCTGTTTGCTAATATTTTATTGAGAATTTTTGCATCTATGTTCATTAGGGAGATTGGCCTATAGTTCTCTTTTTTAGTTGGGTCTTTCTCTGGTTTTGGTACTAGAGTAATATTTGCTTCCAGGAATGACTTCCTTCCCTTTCAATTTCATTGAAGAGTTTGAGGAGTGTCGGCATTAAGTCTTTGTATTTCTTGTAGAATTCTGCAGTGAATCCATCTGGGCCTGGGCTCTTCTTTGTTGGCAAGGACTTACTTACATTTTCAATTTCATTAATAGAAATTGGGTTATTCAGCAGTTTGACATCTTCTTGATCCAGCTTTGGTAGTTCATATGTATCTAAGAATCTGTCTATTTCTTCAGTGTTATTGAACCTATGAGAGTAGAGGTTTTTGAAATAGGTGTTGATGATCTGTATTTCCGCCGAGTCTGTGTTAATTTCACCTTTTTCATTCCTTATTGCATGAATTTGAGTTTTTCCTTTCCTTTTTTAATAAGTTTGGCTAGGGGCTTATCAATTTTATTTATTCTTTCAAAGAACCAACTGTTTGATTCATTGATTCTTTGTATTGTATTGTTAGTCTCTACTGCATGAATTTCTGCTCTGATCTTTATGAATTCCTCCCTTCTTTTGGCTTTGGGCTTGGCTTGCTCTTCTTTTTCTAGATGTTTGAGTTATAGCATCAGATTGTTTATTTGTGTTCATTCTGTCTTCCTGATGTGAGAACTCAGTGCAATAAATTTTCCTCTGAGGACTGCTTTCTTTGCATCCTAAAAAATCTGGTAAGTAGTGTTTGTATTTTCGTTTGCTTGTAGATATTGTTTAAGTTCTTCTTTAATTTCCTCTGTGACCCACTGATTGCTCAAGAGTATATTACTCAGTTTCCATGTGTTTGTGAGGTTTTTGCAGTTGCTTTTATCATTAATTTCTAGTTTCATGGCACTATGATCTTTTAACATGCATGGGATAATTTCAATTCTTTTGCATTTACTTAAATATATTCTGTGGGCTAGTATATGGTCTATTTTAGAGAATGTCCCATGTACTGCTGAGAAGAATGCATATTCTGATGTTGTTGGATGGAAAACTCTATATACATCTATCAAGTCCATTTGTTCACAGGTGTGATTCAGTTCTGTTATTTCTTTGCTGATTTTCTGTCTAGTTGATCTGTCCCTTTGTATCAACGGTGTGTTAAAATCTCCTGTTATAATTGTATTATTGCTTATTTGACTTTTCATTTCTGTAAATATTTGCTTTGTATAGCTGGGTGCTCTGGAATTTGGTGCATATATATTTAAGACTGTTATCTCTTCCTCTTGAAGTTTTCCCCTAACTAGTATGTAGTGACCTTCTTTATCTCTTTAGATCATTCTTGGTTTGAAGTTCACATTGTCTGAAAACAGAATAGCTACTCCCACTTTTTTTTTTTGGTTTCCTGTTGCTTGAAGTATTGTTTCCCATCCTTTGACTTTCAGTCTATGGGCTTCCTTTTGGGTTAGATAAATTTCTTGTAGACAGCATATGGTTGGATGTTGTTTCTTGATCCATTCTGCCAGTCTGTTTCTTTTGATTGGTGAGTTGAAGCCATTTCCATTAATGGTTATAACTGTTATACATTGGTTTATTGTTGACATGCTAATCTTTCTGCTGTTGTATCTTTAGCTTTCCATTCTGTTTAATTGTCTGCCTTGCTTGGTGGTTTTATCCTATGTGTACCTAGAATGTCTTTCAGAATTCTTTGTAGGGTTGGTTTGGTATTCATGAAGTTTTTCAGCTGTTCTTTGTCATGGAAGTATCTTATTACTCCATTTTGAAGGACAGTTTTGCAGGGTACATCAGTCTGGGTTGGAAGTGGTTTTCCTTTAGGATCTGAAATACTTCACTCCATGCTCTTCGAAGTTGACTTCATTGTTTGTGTTGAGAAGTCTGCTGTGATTCTGATACGTTTTCCTTTATAGGTGATCTGTCTTTTCTCTCTAACAGCTTTTATTATTCTGTTCTTATGGTGGATTTCTGGGATGGTGAATATTATGTGTCTGGGTGTAGTTTTATTTTGGTTATGGCTATTTGGAGTTCTATATGCTTCACTAATCCAAATGTCAGTTTCCATTCTCATTTTTGGGAATTTTTCAGCCATTACTTCTGTAAATAGCCTCTTGATATCATTTTGGCTGTTCCCTTCTTTTTCATTTATCCCTATTAATGTTACGTTATTTTTCTTTGCATCATTTTGCAGCTGTTGAATTGTTATTTCCTGATTCTTTTTGTCTTTAAAAGATCTTTCCTTTCTTGTTCACTAGCTGCAATCTCATCTTTGAGGTCTGAAATTCTATCTTCACTTTCATTGAGGCAGTTTTGGCAGCTTTCAATAGAATTTTTGATTTCCTGTATATCTCTCTGAATCTTCTTTATGTATTCCATTTGTTTATTATAGTGTTCATACAGGGATTCTACCTGTTTGCTTTGTTCCTCTAGTTTTTTAGCTGTGTCTTCACTAGATGTGTTCACTATTTCTTTCACTACTTTTATCATTTCTTCTTTTACCTGGGCAATTATTTCTGGTTTGAATTTCTCCATAGCTTCCCCTAGTTGCTTCTTTATTTCAGTTGATATCATTTCAGTAATTTCAGGTGTATGGCTTCTATTTTCTTCTATGTACATGGCTCCTAGGCTTTCTTGGAATGGGCTGGAAATTTAAGCCTGCCTTTTGGTCATTCCTTTTGTCATTTTTCTGTATTTCCTTGCTTTGAGCGGTGTTCCAAAGCCTCCTCTGGGTGTATGGCAAATCACCTCCTGCACCCTCAGCTCCTGGAGCAGTCCCAGCTCCCCCACAGGTTCTTGGCTCCCTAAATTGAGAGGCAGAAGCTGGGCGTGGTGAACTGGGGCCAGGGGAACCTCCACGGGCCCAATCCCCTGTCTTTGTGCAGTCCAGGTCCCCTGCAGGCTCTTGGCTCCCTCATTCAGTCCCAATTCCCCTGCAGGCTCTTGGCTCCCTAAATTGAGAAGCAGAAGCTGGGCATGGTGAATTGGGGCCAGTGGAACCTCCGGGGCACAATCCCCTGTCCTTGCGCGCAGTCCCAACTCCCAGGAGAATAATTTTCATAAGTCAATAACAAGCAACGTTGAACAGCAAATTATTTTTCCTGTCAGTTTCTTATCACAAAATATTAAAATGCACACTAAAGGTATTATTATATCATAGGATATTCTTTTGAGGACTAAGGTTTGAGGGAAAACTACTTTGATTATCTGTTGATATGTATAATGATACTTATTTAATATTTATTATTTATGCATCCCACAAAGTGAGAAGGTAGAGAAACTGCACAAAACTGTTTCTTGTCTTTTCATTACTCATGTCTATCAGTTTAAATCACTCTGAGCTCTACTTTCATGGGTAATGGTTTCTGCTGCATGATGGCTACATCTGAAAAGTTTGATAGTTTTCTAGGACTTAATGAACTATTCAGCTCACAGTTTGTAACAATGTAGTATCCTGATGGTGGCTCCTATCTCTATTTAGAATTGATTTCACATTAAAATGTGTCTCTTGTTTTCTATTCAAAAATAACCCAGATGGAAAATACACTTAAGATGCATTTTTTAAGAAAGAAAATAGTTGTGCTTCAGGCTACGACATTTATCTTTGGGAACACTTTGTAATAAAGAGAAGCTAAAATGACATGAGATTTCTGTGGTGCTTTTAATGTGTTATGTGTGTTTGCATTGGAGTAAAAGGAAAATAATTGTTCAAAAACAACTGCTTCTTTGAGACAGTGTGAAAATTACCAGGAAAAATAAAGCACTTACAAATTAACAACTCATGAAAATAAAGGATCAACATAAAAGAAATGAAACTGAGTGGTTTACTGAAGAATAGGCCTCATATCATGAAAACCTTGAAGCTTTATGGAAGAACAAAACATCTGAATCAATCGAAGCTCATACTTTCTTCTTCAGTAGGTGACTCAATATTATAAAGATGTTAAGTACTTTTATACTGATTTATAAAAATCAGCTATAATCTTAACTTTAAAAATAGTAATGATTTCAGAGAACACGAGTAATTCTAAAGTTCATATGGAAAAATGAATATTTAAAAATACCCAAGATTGTTCTGAAAAAGGTACTAATTTGAGGAATCAGCATGGCAAAAAGTAGTATTGTAAGGATCAGCCACAATAATAAAAGTGCTACCACATTGGCATGCAAGTAAACAAACTTTAAGTATAACAGAGAGACTGGAGGTAAATCAGCACATGGCAATTCCATGTATCGAAAAGAAGCACTGCAGAATAGACAGGTAAAGACTACTATAGTCGATACAGCTTGAGTTGGTTAGAGAAAAATGAGAGCCCCTAACTCATTTCTCATATTAAATAAACTGCACATGTTAATGCAATGGTAAAATCAGCCAGGTACTATGCTAGAAAAAATATAAGTAAATGTTTGATCTTTGGCTGGGGAAGCTATACTAAGTATACAGAAAAAAGGGGGAAACAAAAACTGATAGATCTGGTTAATAAGACTTGAAAAATTTCACCTAATATTCTATTAAATAGGATTAAATGGATATTGATGAACCATATATTATAAAAATATGTAAATATATATAACATCCTAAGTACAGTATTTAAGGTAGTTCTAAGTCATTAACCGGAAGTTAAACATTTCTGCATACTGAGTGTCCTGGTTACTTTGCTCTGGTTGCTGAGATAAAATACCTGAAGGAAGCAAAGTTTTATTTAGCTTACAATTTTTGGAGGTTTCAGTCCATACTTAGCAGGTTCCAAGGCAGGGTGGCATGGCTAAGGGGCAACCATTCATGGTGGCCACAAGCAACAAGGATGAAAGGGCAAAAGGGAAAAGCACAGCTCCTTCCCTCCCTTACACTGTATGCTGGCTACCCACTGCTGGGCAGGTGCCGCACTCACACTGCCAATCCTAGTACTAGACAATGAACTAATCACAAATGCCAGACTCAGCCTCTTTGAAAGGCCCACCCTCAGCCCTTAACTATATGAGACTTTGGGGGGACAGCTAGACAACCATATTTATATATAAATATATATAGCAATCTAAATATAGTATTTAAAGTACTTGTAAGTCATTAACTGAAAGTTAAAGATGCTTGTAACATACTGGGAAAGTAATTTGTAAAAGAACAATAACAAATAAACACATTCCTCAAAAACCTAAAAATGCAATTTTAATATGATAGAATTTTATAAAAGAGAAATAATAAGCTCTCTAAAATATTGCTGGTATATAACAAGAAAGACAGCAAAGACGCTTCTTTAGTCTGAGGAGACAATTCAGAAGATGAGTAAGACCATATACACAAATATATTCATTTTTATAGCAGCAAAAAAATGTATGAAACATGAGGTACTTGTTAAAGAGATTATGGCACACACATAGAGTAAACTATGATGTAGTTATTAAAATGTTACAGAAACATACTTAATGGTATGGAAAAATGTGTGCAACACTATTTAAATAATGTAAACATAAAAGATTCTAACATTATGTCAGGAAAAGAAATGCAGTGTATTACTATATATGTACAGAAAAAAGTGGAATGATACACGGCAAGGATATGTAGTACAGAGAATCTTCATACTGTTGGTAAAAATACATTAGTACAGTCATTATGTACAATAGTATGGAAGTTCTTTAAACAATTAAAAGTAGCACTATCATTTAATCTAGCAATTATGTCAAAGAGACATCTGTACTCTCATATGTTTTGCAGCACTACTCACACTATCGAATAAATGGAAACACGAAAGTTTCCATCAACTGATGAATGAATGGATAAATAAAATGTGGCACATATACATAATGGAATCCTATTCGGTCATAAAAAAGGATGAAAGAGCTGGAGATAGAGCTCAGCAGTACAGTGTCTTCCTGGCAAGCACAAAGTCCTGATTTTTTTATTCCTGCCACCCCCAAAAAGGACAAAATATTGTTATTTGTGACAACATGGATGGAACTGTAGGTCATAGGTCATACATTAAGTGAAATAACAGGCACAGAGAGAGAAGTACTACATGATCTCACTCATATCGGAATATAAGCTGATCTCATGGAAGTTGAGAGTAGAATGTGGTCACCAGAACAGGGGGAGACTAAAGGTCACAGGAGAAGGATGAAGAAATAGATCAGTACGGTACGGATACTACCGTAATGTACAGCTCAATAGGAAAAATAGGTGCTGCTCTGCTATTGCATAGTAGGGTGAGTGTAAGTAATAAAAAGAAGCTTTTTATTAATTATAAAGAAGCTAGAAGAAAGCTAGAAGAAAGAAGCTAGAGGAAGAATTTTTTGCTTGTGTTTCCACCACAAAAAAATGATAAATGTTTGAGGAGATGAGATACTGAATCTCATTTGAACATTATACAATGAACATATACATCAAAACATGATACGGTACCCATAAATATGAGTAATTTTTAGATGCAAATAAATTTTTAAAATATACTAGGACTGGATGGTGGTATTACATATGAATTTAATTTTCTTACTGGTTTTCTGCTTTTGTCAAGTTTCTATAACAAATGTGTTGTAGACAAGTGTAGTACAGCATACCTGTAATCCCAGCTATTCAGAAGGCTGAGACAGAATGATTACAAGAGTGAGGCCAATTGGGCAATTTAGCAAAATTCTGTCTTAAAATAAAAATCAGAAAGGATCAGGGAGTTAGCTCAGTGAGAGTGTTTGTCTAGCAAGTATAAACCTTTGTGTTCAATCCCTACCACTGCAGAAGCAGACAAAAAAAAAAAAAACCCCTATCAGAACCCCTTCCCTCTGAAATTTCTATACATTTAAAAAGTTATAAAGAATCCCATCCCTTTAAGTTCTCACCAAATTGAAAAGGTATGGCATATTTTTAGTTTACAAAAGGAAATATTTATTTCCTTTTCTGTGCTGCAGGTGGCAATCAGTGGGTTAATTAGCAGAGTACAAATTTTAAATTCTCCTTGCTTTATGAAACAGATTAACATTAGCACTTTACTGCAATATCAATGGTTTGAAAAAATCTCAGTGGTAAAATAATTTGTAACAAAGGAATGTAATGAATAGAGCAATATAAGTTGTCAGAAGTTATTGAAGGGTTTGGAGCGATGGTTTGCGTTACTGGAGCAGAGTACAGTGAGTATCTCTGGACTCAAAGCTCATCTTGGTCTGAGAAGCCAAAGTTTGGACTACCAGGAACACGGGTAAGGGCTGCCACATTTGCAGGGAGTGAGATGCTCAGCATGCACCTCAGGAAGTGAGCCAGTTTCCAAAACAGATCATTAACCACAAAGGATTAAAGCAACAGTGCTGTAGTGCAGTGCCCTTCCCCAAATGGAATGAAACACAACCCTAAACTTTGCCAGGGGCACTTGCTGCGTCCCACTGGAGAGCCATAATAAAACAGCATCATGGAACTTTCGTACAAGAAGCTTAAAACGGTGGACTTTGTGCAAAGGCCTAGAGGTGAGAGAGTGGTTAGATGCCCCACAGATAGTGGGGAGCTCAGTGTGGTTCCAAGGATCTTACTTGCTTGTTTACTTGTAAAATGAGAAGCCACTGGACAGTAGCAAAGCAGAGGTGTCACATGATCTAGAAGGTTCTAGAAGAATCTTTCTGCTGGAGCTGAGATCAGTTAGAGCCCAGCCCTGCAGCGTTCTCAGGAGTGACTCATGTAGGGGCATGAAGCTTTAGTTTTTTAACCCTGCAATCTGACCATAGATCTGTTCAAACCTCTTATCTGGTGCCATTCTAAACCTCAGTACTGAAGATTTCATGTTTAAATCGGTGGTAATCATCACAATACACTTTTATTGATTTTTTATATCTTAATATTACTGAACTATGTGAATTTTAAAAACTGAACAGATTTTAAAACTTGAGTAAGGGCCAGGGATATAGCTCAGCAGTATAGCACCTGCCTGCCAAGCACAAGGTCCTGAGTTCAATTCCCAGTGCCAAACAAACAAAAAGAAACATAAATAGGCCCTACATGGTTTGACTAGACCTAGCCCTAAATCAGTTAATCTATTTTAAATGCTAGTTTGTTCTATTACTCATAAAAATAAGAGACTATTAAAGTAAAAAATAATTGTGTACTGTGTAAAGGCACTTCACACACTAGTATACACACCCTGTCCTAGGAGACACTATTTCAGACACATTTCACACGTGCCAACAGGTTGGCAAGAGGTCAACCTGGGCTCCAGTGAGAGCATAAGAACGTGCACGTAGCCGTGGAGGCCAACCTGAAGCATTGTAGCCGCAGTCCTTGGGCAAACCGGCCGGCTTGGTACTCCTGTCCATCCATTACTGATGGGATCGTCTCTGTGTCCTGCACAATGACAGCCATCTCACTGTCTCGCTTTCCCAGCATGCTTCGGTCATTTATGTTGGCAGAGCCTATAAGGAGAAACAACGAAACTGAACAATCTTGCTGCTGTGGTAGACACTGTTGGCTGCCCTCCACACTCCATGCTCCCTTGCTGATAAAACATGAAGTCTGTTCAAGATACCTAGGGAAGCCTTACCTAACCCTAGGTGAACCTTGATCAGTCTAAGCCAGCCACCATGATTTCATTATTTCTACCACCGAATGGCTTAGGAAATAGCGCTTGGTGTGGTTCTAGTAATACAATATGAAGAAAAGCCTTTGGGGGTTTCTGAGAAAGTTTTTCTTTCCCATATAAAATGACAGAAGACACATACTGTCTTACTCAGCTTTTGATTTTTGAGTTGAAAGGCTGGAAGAGGACATAATTCTGGGTGTGGTTGCAGCCATTTTGCAAATACAAGGGGACAAACGAGACAAGTTGAAGCTGGAGAACAGAAAGAAAAAAGACTTTGGATCCTTAGCCAACCTCAGAATTTTCTGTTATATGAAATAATACCCTCTCTCTATTGTTGAGCTTTCTGTATGTGGTCAAAGGACTCCAACTGACACAACCAGGAGTACTCCAAAAAGAAAGACATGCTGACCAGTTCAATACAGAGGATGGCTTTACTTTTGGAGTTAAGAATCAGATTCTCCACAGCCTTTAACTCACAGCCATATAACTGTGAATGTTAAAACTCAAGTGTGCCCTCGCAGTCACCTGGAGTCTAATCTGAAATGCATGCTGTGTCCCCAGCACTATGGTCTTGCTGCACTCACGTGGCATGCCAACAGCTTCTCTATCAGCTCCCCTCCATGCTATTTTTAAATCCAAACGAGCTGAGAATGCTGACTTTCACACGTGAAGGGCAAATTTTTTCATATTAGTTCAACCTGAGCTTTCTGCAGTCCTCTGCTGTGAGTTCAGAAACCTCAGAACACTTTCTGCATTAATAGCTGCAGATCCATGCCTTTAAATCCTTGAGATGTCCTACGAATTACAGAAGGGGCTCAGTTGACTTTTTTCTTCTCGTTTCTCTTGCCCTAGATGCCATACTCTGCTGCCTCTGCAAATGTGGAGCAGAAGGGTCAGGCTTCACACTCCCAGGCCCATGCTGGGGGCAGCCAGAGCGCTAAGGTGACATCAGCCCTGCCCTGAGCCCAACTGGTGGAATATTGGACATGGGAGAAAGCTGCCCTGCCCTCAAGAGACTTAGCTGCCCTCTACCACAGTACTGGCATGGAGCTGATGACTATGGATGTGAGTGTAGCCCTAAGTAACTCAGTATTGAGTGCACTGTTGAAATTTGGGGATGCTAGTTTGGTACAATAAGGAAGCAAACTTCAAAACAGTAGCAAATCATCCTTTATTCACAGACTTATATTTGCATTCAGTTATAAAATTTACAGCCATAGCTTTAGCCTTGGCAGTCGACCAGCAGTAACTGGGCAATTCATCTTTGTCAGCTTTTATTTGAGCTTTCATAAACCTAGATGATGATACGGACCTTATAGGGGTAGAAAGCACTGGTGTATGAGCTGCTCTACAACTGTTAATTATTATTATCAGATACCTGGACTAGCTGCACCAGAGCTCAATGCCACAGGAACAGAGAATTTGCTCACCAAAGCCTCCTCTCTTGTTTGTTTAACTGCTCCCCTCCCACCTCAAGCAGGTGTGCAAATTATAAGGACACCAGGAACAAAGTACACATTGTGCTACTTGAGGACTTTACTATCCTCCTGTTCCAGGAAGAGTCTGTTCTGCTGGAATGGGACACTGCTGCTATATTCACTATCAGGAAACTGGGATGTGAGCGAGCACAAAAAACACATGCATGTGTGTGTGTGTGTGTGTGTGTACAGACACACAGACACAGACACACATACACATACACGGGGACTCATCTCCAAGCCTCTTCCAACACAATGGAGCCCACAAGCCCAAGGGTAGGAATACATTACTGACATTGTGAGATAAGGTTTGGTTCTTGCACTTGAGTTGATCTGGAATTACGCAGAGCACTGCTCTCAACTATATAAGATAGATGAGTGGATTAAAAGGGGGAAATTTTAGAGTAGTTCAATCAATGTGACACTGACAATGTGATATGGAGTAGTATTTTTATGGCAACTATAATCCCTTGTTTGTATTAGGATGTCGCTATTTTAAAAATCACTTAATTTTCAGAAAATTTTCTGAGTCTTCCATTAGAAAACTTTAAATGTTTCAAAAAGCAAAATACAAGAGAGTATCTGAAAATATAATATATGCAATGTTAACAATAATAACACAGATATCACTGAATTCATCACCCGGTTGAGAGCATCACCACATCCCAGAAGCCTCCTGAGAGGAGACCTGATGGTGAACTTTGTGTTCATTATACTCTCCATGTGTTCCTAAACAAAGAGTACTTTACTTCTGACTTGTTTTTAATTTACATAAATGGAATTATCCAACAGATAATCTTTTGCAATTTGCTTCTTTGGTTCAATGTTATGTCTTTGGGATTTATCTGTGAAAAATTGTAATGCGTTTATATTTCTTGAGTGAGCACACCAGGGGTGTTTAGCTTACTTCCAGAGCTCCGCAGTGGTGCACAATTCTGCACCATGTAGTTGGTTATCGGTTTCTTGGTACACACGTGTGAGGGTTTACCTAGGCTCGGTATGCAGGAGTGGGCTGCAGATTGCAGGGTGTGTGACTTTAGGGGGTAAAACCCAAGTGGTTTCCAACTTACATTCTCTCCAGCAGCGACAGGGAGCTGCTATTGCTCCACCATCTTGCCAACACTTAGATTGCCCAACTTTTTTTTTTTTACTCTGTTAAGTCTAAAAATTGTTATTTAAGTAGTAATAACTATATAAATGAACATCTTTCCATATATTTATGACCCTTAGTTATTTTCTCTTTGGTGTAGTTTCTATAAAATTCCTTTGCTCTTTCATATATTTTTGGATGTTTGTCCTTTCTTACTGCCTTATGGGTTCTTCATGAGTTTTGAATATTAACTATGTTGTAACATGCTTTCTTCTTTTACTTTGTGGTTTATCTTTTCATTGGCTTTATAGCATTTTTATTGAATAAAGTTCTAAATTTTAATGAAGATGGATTGACTCATCTTTTCCTTTGTGGTGTGTTGCTTCTTCTTGTGTCTTAAGAAATTCTGAGTCCCTTTGTAGCAGACAGAATATTCCTTCATAGTAGCTCCAAAGATGCCCAGTTTTTAATTCTTGAAACCTGTGAATATGTTAGGTTACATGACTAAGGGAAATTAAGGCTGCATATGGAAGTAAGGTTGCTAATGAGGTGACCTTAAAATAGGGTGATGATCCAGGGGTGATCTGCCTGGATTGTCCAGGCGCTCAATATAGCCCTTCAAAATTAAGAGGGAAAAAAAGACATTAAGAAGAGTCATAGGAAGACATGCTTACGAACAGATGGACTGAGACTTCTGGGAATTCCCAAAGATGCAACACTGCCAGTGCCAAAGATGGCAGAAGCAGCCCAGCAGACATGCAGTGTGGGCAATATCTAGAAGCTAGAAAGGGCCAGGAAACACATTCTCTTCTGTAACTCCCCCAGGAAAAAATGCAACAATCTTGTTGACACCTGATTTGAGACTCATGTTTGACTTCTCACCTACAGACACATCACAACATAAACTGGTGTTCTTTTAAGCCTCTAAGCTTTTGGCCATTTGTTACAGCAGTGATTGAAAAGTAACACATCAGCTCTGCTCTGTTTTCAAGGAAAACTGTTTTCTCTGTTGAACCCAAACAGTAGTCTCCACTCACTCATATTCCCAATGCCTTCACATCTGGAATTCTCAGCTCTGACTACCAACAGACACGCACCTAGGACTTCAAAAAGAAATAATGAAGCCAAAAACTAAAACAGCTCCCCTGCCCACTCTGCCTGAGCCGGAAACCAGATCAATTAGGTAAACATTACTGGAAGTAGAAAGCAAGCACTGGTATATTACTGTGTCCCTGTGTCTATTATCAATCCATCCATTTGATTTGTTTTGGGTTTTGGTCCATTTTAAAGAGCACTGTAAACATTTAAAAGTGCCCCAAGTGATTCTAACATAGCAGGGAAAAAACCCACAGGACTAGATCTTTGAAAAAGTAGTATAATTCCTGTTCATTGGGGGCAGCCCTTCAATTACAGGTCCTCACATGTCACTCTCTAGCCTGCCCTTCAAAAACGGATATTCATGATCTGTGCATAGTGTCCCTCCTGCCCACACTTGGTGATCATCTCTGGACCTTCCAGCTACAGCCCTGCAAGAACCATCCCAGTGCTTCAGATGCTGGGGAGAAGATATGACTGCTTTTCCTCTGGCCCTGAACACTGCAAGGGCTTTGCTGTTTTATTTGTGTTCTTATCTGTGCTTTACAGTGAATTAGTGAAAACTAAAAAATAATCATCTCATTTCACCAATGAAATAGCCTTAAATTCTACTTAAGAGAGAGCGTTGTTTTGGTTAGGAGAGCATATAAATGTTAGTTTATGTGCCAAAATAAAAGTAGATGAGTAAAGTGGCTATGGTCTACAATCTCATGATCAGTGGGACTACCTGTGTCTCTAGATAATCAAAAATTTATACAAAAGAAATCTTCAATAGAGAAAAAATAAGAGAAATAAGATTAGTCATTTTTCTTATGTTGTTATTCAATAATTCTGGTATAAGTTTACCATTTTAGAAAAAATATCAATTATGAGTTACTTTAACTTCCTTTATATTTTTAAATACTTGTTTAAAATCTATAAAATATGCTCAACCTAACTTCTTAAGCTTTGCTTTGAGAATTTTTTTTTAATTTATTATTTTTTTCTTTGAGAATTTTAAATATCAGTCTCTGTAGTATGAATTTAAACAGGTTGATGTGTTACAGAAACAAGTGGGAAAGTTTCCACTGAGATAAAATGAATAAAAGAACCTTTGGATTTTTCCAGGGGAGAAATCTATTCTTTATGACACAATGCTTTTAGCAAAGAAAAAAGGAAACTCGCCTTTGAGGCCAGCAAGCAAGACCTCTTTGCAGTCTCATGGCCATATCTTCAGTTTCAAGAGAGTAGATAAAAATTCTAAGAAAATTGACCAATTATTGCCAGCCTAAATAAACTGTAACCTTCAGAGACTCAAAGGCCATTCTAGAAAATAAGTCAATTAAAAAACTCCCCAAACCTATTTAACTGTTAGATCTGTTACTGAGTACTAATTTACATTTATACTCTATGGAAAGAAGGCTGAAAGTCAAAGTGACTTCAAGGGAAATATTTACATCTATCAATTTTTACATCAAGAGTTCTAAAATCTTCCTGAAGAGATCAACTGAACTTTACTTGGCTTTGTTTATTTTTCCATTTCAGCAAACATCAATATTTTCCCTTTGCTGCTGTTATTGCCAAATTTAATATAAAAATGTTCTGAGGTTGGCTTTTGAAGAACAAGGCCCAAGAATAACTGGGGTAGGGGATCAGAGAAACCTTGAGTATTGGGGGAGGAGGAGAAGTACTAATGAGCTTTAGTCTCGATACAGCAAGAGATGGAAGAACAAGATGCTTTTCTTAAATGACCTGTACAAATAGTGAAAAAAATCCTTGTACTCAACCTCCCTACTCCCCCACACACACATGCACTGTGGTATATACATTCTCTGGCCTCAGAACTACTTTTCAAATCATATTCCAGATAAGATAGTCTAATAATTCCTATATTAAATTTTTTTCTTTGCTCCATGGAGGATAGAGATGGAAAAGGCATGGTAGCTGCCAAAAACAAAACAAAACAAAACAAAACAAAAACACTGCATCACATTTAATTTCTTAAAGACTAGGTATAAGACTAATTTTCTTATTGTAGCTAAGAAACTACATTTTATTTAAAATAGATGAGCAGAATCTTCAAAAGTGAGACATACCCTATCTCAGAGTAACATGCATCCACCCTCATCAACCATCTGGCTGGTTATTAACATTTTGTTTTTCATGCTTTCTTTCCCATGTTCATGCAACATAATATTAAACGGTAAAACAACTTGATGATAAATGTAAATTGCTGTGTATAAGAATGCAGATGAAAATGCATCTCTCTGGTCAAATAGATCTAATACGGGTAGAATGTAAAACCAGCAAATTCTGAACCTATCAGTGTGTAGAGGTCTTTAGAGGAATCCACTGTGTATCCTTGATAAGAAAAAACTATGACCTTTAAGGTAGGGTTCATCCCATCATTAATATACAACCCACTCCACAGCCCTGTACATACCATCAAACCTGGTCTGCTTTGTACCTTGGTTAACAGCACTCAAAACACAGGCATTAGGGAAAATAATGATAAGCATAGTCAGTAAAAGGACTTTGGCTTTTAAATAACTTCAGATCTCTGGTCATGATTGGGTGGATGTGTTGTGAACATATACAAATTAATAGAATGTACTCTTTTATGACACTTTCCCTCTGTATTTTTCCCCTTCCAATTTCAGAAATGCAAGGACTAGGATTCAAAGTAAGACTAACAAACATTATTATTTATTATATTTATCAATAAACAATGAATGAGAACAAGCAGACTGTTAGACTGCTAGGCTAAACCACTGCCTTTTAATATTGTAATTTGCAACAAGTCAATATCTCTGCTCTGTATCTTTGACTTTTTTATAGATAAAAACATTTTAAAGGATACAAGAGAAAATGACTGCTTTAGAAATATTTTAGATATTATATTAACTCTTTCTCTCAGCTACAAAGAAAGCATGGGCAGAATAAGGAAGAAAGATTTGGGCATGGGATAAGTCAACTGGCAAGGAACACAATCACAGACTACAAACTTACCAATAATAACAGTGTTATCATCGGCGATTAATAACTTGCTGTGGACATAGATAAGCTCAGTGACTAGGTTTCCTTCAAGCTCTGCATGTGTCCTAAGACCACAGAATGAAATGTAATTTATCCACTGATTACCAACTGTAAATTAAAAAAGAAATTACTAAAATTAATATGGTCATGCTCAAAACAGGCACATTAAATTTTTTTTCACCCAGGAACTATTTTAACTGTCTTCAGATTAATCTGGATGCCTGTGCATTTTTCAAAAAGCATGCCAAAGTGCTTGCTCTCTTTCCACTGGTGAGACCATCCAAACCTGTATTCAAATATACAACTGAAAAAATTATTTGGTAAGTAACTACGGAAGAGTAATGGCTAAAGTGGATTAAAGTAGAAAAGTAATGCCTTAGTTCAGTGTGACACTGGCTTCCATCTCGGAAGCATACATAACCTGTAGTACATCAAAACCAAGAAACAATTATATGGGCTTTGGATAAATATACATGTTGGTAGTTTTAAAACGCCCTTACCACAGCATTAAAATTAGTAAATGAACTAATCTTTACTCTATTTAGGAAATTTTCTTCAGAGCAAGGGTTACCAGTATTGCACTTCATTACTTTTTAATTAATTAATTAGGCTTTTTTTATTTTAAAGAGAATAAAACAAAACAAAGCAAAACAAAATAGAACAAAGCAGAGCAGAGTAAAACAATGCAGATAATACAGGATTTCAGAAAAAGACATCAGAAATCAATAGTGGCTACCATAATGTCTCGTTTTCTTCGAAATAGTTGTCCATACCTTCACACACACAATAAGTTAATACAAACCAAAAATCAGTAATAGTTAGCATAATGTCTCTTGTTTTCTTCAAAATAGCTGCCCATACCTTCATACATACTGAAATTAAATAATTCAGGACAGACTAAAACCAATCAAAACTAAGAATAAAAGCATTATTGGACTTCAAATAATATTTGTTTATTTTTTGATACTGGGGATCAAAAGCACGACCTCACATTTGCCAGGCAGACGCTTACACCACTGAGCTAAATCTCTAGCTCCAAGTGTTGCACTTTAAAATGCTGCCCTCTCATTCTTCATGAGCATCATTTACGTGTTAACAAATACATTCTATACCAAGCCAACTCATAATTATTACCCCTGCATGAATGTTAATATAAGATTTTATGGTCTCTCTTTGACATAGCAATTATCCTGGATAAGCAAAGTCTAATACTAAGAATAAATAGACTGAATATGAAGCATAGTAACAGAACCAGTAGTAATTTATGCCCCATTTACTGAAATTTCCATTTATTATTGATGGTTTCTATTTTACTATTGATATCATTTTTTTTCTAATAAGTTTGAACATAGTAGAATTCATTCTTAGTTTAACAATTCCTCCATTTACAGATCAACTTTACCTTATGTATATAGGTAATCTTAGCTAGCTGTATTTACTGAATTGACATGTTGATGTACTAGTACATTGTGTCTGAGATGAATTTCTAAAAAAATTCATGTAAATGATATTTTTGCAAATCATTATCTTTCACTGCGAGTTAATACATTGAGGAAATGATTTGCTCAAAGCATCATTGCCCCTTTAAAGTCTTCTAAGGTCCAGAAAAGGGAAACATTTCTTCTTTGAAGCCCCTCATTCCCATAAAATTCCTGGAAAATTTTTCTACTGCAATGCCTAATTTTTGCAAATATTTATATAATCTTCCATTTCTCCTACAACAGTACAAGGACTGCTCTTTATATTTTGGTATCTTCATTCTTACACAGTGCTTAAAAAGCTGAATAAATGAATGTATCAATAGCTGAATATCAAATGGTAGATAAGGCTTCAGTCTTTAAATTTTTTGTAAAATCTATAGCCAGTTTGTCACCTAGACTTTAAGATTTTAAAACTCAAAGTAGCATTTTTGAAGAAAACATGAAGTAAACCCATTGCTGAAAGAAATATTTTTGTAACAATTTCCCACCCACATTGAGTAATTAGTAAGCCAGTGGTTCTCGACATGCAGAAGGAACATTTCTGTAGGATTTGTTTAAAACAAATTCCTATGACATTGCCCAGAATTCTGATTTAGTAGAAACCATTCAGCAAGTGCCTTGGGGGATAACAATACACCACAATTACGTAAAATGGATTCCAGATATGCAAGTCCTGCTTTACAAATATGAGGAAATGCATTAATATAAGACATCCTATTGACCATTTTAGGGGGGAAATCCTTTGATTGTTTCAATGAATGCTGAAAAACTTCTGACACGATTATGCATTCATTTCTCATTAAACCATTGAAGAAAGTAGGAAATTACAAATGTTAATATGTTTAAAATGTATAACCTATAGTATGTATGCATAATATTTGTGTATATGTAATCAATATAATTAATTTTATCTTGGATGCATGGGTCAATACAATTATAAATAAATTACACAAGAAGTAAAACAATCTCTATTTTCAGATACTATGATAGAAACCTGAAAAATCCATGATAAAATTATTTCAAATAAGAAAAGAATTAAGTACGATAACATATAAATTCACATACATAAATTAATAGCTTTCATATATACAAATGGTAACCATTTACAGATTCACAGAAAGAACCCCATTTATACTGGCTAGTAAGATAAAATATTTAAACTTAACAATATGTCTGAAAGTTTATAAAGAAAAATTTGAAACATAATCAAGACATAAGTGTAGACAAAAGAAAGGCATCCTTTGATAAATCAGAATGGTTTCTGGCAGTCCTGGAATCTGTTGTATAAGTCTGAAATTATTTCAAAGTTTAAGTTTTTTTAAAAGATCAGCAGTAACAACTAGCTGACACCCTGCAACCATTTCCCACTCATCCTTGCCCAAGTAGAAGCTTCACAAAGTGCTAAGAACATTATTTCTTTGTGAAAAACGGCTTTCAGAAGGAAGCTAACAGTACTGATTAATTGGCTCTAAAAAAACGTATTAATAGTTCAGAGTCTGAAAACAGACATTTTAAGTGACGCACAGTGTGGCCTACGAAATGCCACGGAGGAGTCCAATCATGATGGGAATGAACCCACTCTGCATTGTATCTGGAAAGAGTACATGTGAATTGAGAATACATTTTGACCAGAACTATACTCAATAATGAAACCAGGCTCTATATATAATAGATATAAAATAGGTGGCATTAACTTAGGTTTTGAGGATATACAAACTTGGAAAAATAAGTGCCTTTAAAAAATAAAGCAAGCCAGGGCTATATACAATCATTAATATGAAGTTAGAGATTGATAAGTATCAGGAGAAGTTTCCAAATTATGTCATAGAGGTGATTGAGAATCTGCAGACTTAAACAGGTTACAGGGCATATCTGTTATTAACACTAACACATGTGTACCTTGAAAGAAGAGAATTTCAGTACAATAAACTCTTGACATTCATAGGGAAATTTTGTAAAAGAATATCAAGAGTTATTATAGGCTTTCGTTACTTAAAAACTTGTAGCAATTGGTAAATGCACACTTTTAACCCTAACTGAATACCTCTGTCCCTTATATTAGATTATACTAACTTGGCTGGTAAAGTGCTTCAGTTCATAAAAATTATAAACATGATAAAGAAATTGTTTCAACTAGACTTCCAATTTCCAAAGGTTGAAGTATCAGATAATTATACCTTAATAGCTGCTGGATTCCTTTTCAGGAATTTTAACACTCACAGCAGCAGTTTTGTTACTCTAAATAATTAAAACAGTAAAGAATTAGATTTCTCTATCCAATTAGAGGCTAGTAGTTGATGTCTTTAAAACCCACTACATAGTAACAGAAAAAAACCAACAATATAACCTCATACTTCAGAAAGGGGAATTAATAATTAATCTTTTCTCTCTCTGTTTAGAATGCAAACATTTTCCTCACTTAGATGCTTTATTTTGAATTGTTCCCAGGATACTTGGAAATCTTTTCACAAGCGGGCTTACCATGGAAATTGCTTCTGGTGTTAAAAACTAATCTATTTTCCCTGAATGGCAAAGGCAGCAAAAGTGACCAGAGTCAAAGAAAATGCTTTATAATAAGCCCAGGACATTTTTACAGTTGAGAAACTAAATAGTAAGCTTGCTTTGATTTTTTATTCCCCTATAACCTCATCTTTGCATTTTTACAAGCCAGTGCCAGCCAGCACTGAACGGCTTTCCCAACTTTGTTTTATCAGTGTATCTTTTATGGATCTGCTCATCCACTGTCATTGTACTTTTAGCCATTAGAAAATAGAGACAGAGATTCTGCTCTAGCAAATACTCTGTCTGGATACAATGAGATACAACATGTGGAAGGTATTTGTTACATTGGTGATGTAAAAGAGTTACAAGTTAAGCAGACCATCAATGAAAAATTACTGAACATATAGCACCAACATCTGTGTATATACAGATGCATCATATAGATGTAGTCAAAATGTAACATATTATTTTTAAAGCTTCCAGAACATCTACAAATTTATGATATTTGTATATTTTACCAAAAATTTTAAAGTAATACATTTCACCCTTTCAAAGTGTACAACTCAGGGTTGGGGAGGCAGCTCAGTAGTACAGCACCTGCCTAGCATGAGCAAGGGCCTAGGTTTACACTCCTACACAGCAACAAACAATGTGTGCAATTCAGTAGATTTTTTTAAAAAAGCATAGTCATAAGGTGTCTCACCCAGCACCACTACCTAGTTTAACACATTTTTATCACTCCTCACCTCCGATAATTCCATCTTATTAACAGTCACGCCTATTCCACTCTTCTCTCAGATCCTGACAACCATTAGTCTATTTCTATGAATTTGCTCATTGAAGTATTTCATAAAAATGGGATCATACCAATGGAACATATTGGAAGATACAACCACAACCACAAACTCACTCAACCACCTTATCTTTGATAAAGGGGCTAAACATGCTCACTGGAACAACGACAGTCTCTTTAACAAATGGTGCTGGAAAATTTGGCTGTCCATATGCAGAAGACTAAAACTAGACCCATGCCTATCACTACTTATCATGTACTAAAGTAAAATCTAAATGGATCAAAGAGCTAAATGTTAAAACACTAAATCTGCTGGAAGACAAAGTAGGTAAAAATCTTGAAGATACAGGGGTAGGTAGAGAATTCATGAACAAGAATCAAACCACACGGGAAATACTTCCCAGAATCAATAACTGGGACCACATCTTATTAAAGAGTTTCTGTGTGTCGAAAGACATTTCCAGCAGAGTGAAAAGAAAACCCACAAATTGGGAAAAAATCTTAATACACTGTCCCTCAGACAAAGGACTTCTGTCTAGAACTTATAAAGAATTTAAAAAAATCAGACCCTCGAAATTCAAAGACCCAATCCAAAAATGGGCATCTGAAATGAATACACAGTTCTCAGATGAAGAAATATGAATGGCAAATAAATACATGAAAAAATGTTCATCATCATTAGTCATGAGAGAAATGCAAATTAAAACCACACTGAGATTCCATCTCACCCCAGAAAGAATGGCCAGGATAGAAAAAACT